>BRZM01004728.1:0-97985 GCA_033238685.1 Lates japonicus
GTGTGTGTGTGTGTGTGTGAGGGAAAAGGAGGGGGAGGAGGAGGGGAGGGTGCGTGTGGTGTTTACGCACAAGTTGCCTTCTAACGGCACTCAGAGGATCTGATCATAGACCCAACATAGAAATGAACTTTTTTACTTTACTAAGAGAAATCTACTCAAATGATCTCAGAATCTCTTTAGATTAAATTTAAAGCAGCTTCATGTCCTTTACTTCCAATATGAACTTTTATTCCAACTCAAAATGTTTGTTGACATTCTTCCACCATCCACACACTTTTACGCACATGCTCGTGATAAAATCACAAAGTCTAGTCACTCACGTTCAGTGCAGTACTGTCCCTTCCACCCGGCGTCGCACACAATCTCCCCGCGCTCTCCACAGGTGAAGTGGCCGAAGGCGTCATCTCTCGGCCGGCAGAACACCGAGCAGCCGTCCCCGTAGTAGTGCTCGTCGCACACGAACCGGTACGAGTACTTGAGCTCCGTCCTGCCGCCGGTGTGCAGGTCCTGGGACCACTCCTCTCCCACCGTCAGATGCCTCTGGGTGGTCATGGTGCTGATAACGCGGTCTGGGTTCTCTAAAAGTGCGCGTGTGGAGCAGAAAGTGAGGGAGGTTAAAGGATGGGAAGGTGCGTAAATGTGGTAATATTTTGGGGGGAAAAGGGGAAGGGTGTTTATTCCCTACCTGTGGAGAGGTCGTCTTTGGAGTCGGTGTGTAATGCCTCAATGATCAGCGAGAAGGTCCCCTGGGAACACAAATGGCTTCATGAGACAGGTGGCCAGCGGAGATGTGGCGATAACATCAAGCAAAGGCCCGAGGCGATTGTGCCATACACTCAGCGTGCTGAACACAAACTGCCTAACCTGATCCTGAAACTCAATACCTGTAAACTTTCTGCGCTCTCGGCAGATTAAGGTTGTGGTCACACACTGCGCGTTTTTACGCACGGATTTTTCCCCCCTCCCCAAAAATGGCGCGATTTCTCTGCCCTGCGTTTCTGCTGTAGTGAAATGGGACAGGAATGGCTGCGCTTACCGGCCACGTGAAGCCGAAGTTAATCCTGATGGGGTTGGTGAATGAACTCTCCGGGATGACATCGGGGACCTGGAAGGAGTTGGAGCCGAGGACGGGCGTCACAGCACCGCCGTAGGTGCACGGGGGCTCCGGAGACGCGTTGGGCTGGTAGTGCTTGAGACAGATCCTGAAGAAGGTTTTACATTCGCACTGCTGCTGGAAGGACGAGGTCAGGCCTCCTTTACAGCAGTTTTTGTTGCCCTGTACTCCCTTCTTGTTTAGGAACTCCTGCAACTTCAGCTCAAACACTCCGGAACAAAACCCCTGCGGAGGAAAGCAGCTTATTATCATCAACTATACACACGGTGCCGCTTGTGTGTGAGTGTGTTGTGGTGGGAGAGAGGGGAGGGAGAATGGAGAGAGCGAGAGAGAGAAGGGGGGTGATGGTTCATTGTTTGGAAGAAACAGAGATTCAGTGGCTTACCTGGCACAGCAACATGGACATGACGGCGAGAGTCAGCAGGATGACGCGCCCCATATTAAATAAATACATAATAAATAATAAATAAATAAAGTAAAAAGTCTCGGGGCTCGGCTGTTCCTCAGGGTGCCTCCTCCTGTTCAAACCCTCTGAGGAAGATGCATTGAGCACGTTTCTGTCGCCTCTCGGGGTTTTCTCATCAACTGCTGCCGCTGTCAGCCGCGCCGCTCTCACTCATGTCCCGAGGAACAAAAAAGGATAAATCCCAAACCTTCCACAAATAAAAATAAAATCACAAAACAAGATCTGACAAACTTGTGCGCGGTGGTGGGAATTAGAAAAGAGAGAAGTCCTCCAGTTCCGTTATAAAGCGTTAATCCAGTGCGTAAAGAGAAAAACAAATGATGGTGGTTCCTTTTTTTTTTTTTTTTTTTTTTTTTGTTAAGAAAGTGACAAATTTTAGGAAGTAGCTTTTTGTGTGAAGGTCTTGGTCTAACCCAAGGACAGATTTGTCACTGGTCCAACATGCTTCCTTCTACTTCCCAATGTCTTTCCTCACTGTGAACTGTGCGTCTGTCTCCAGCCAAGGCCGCCTGCAGCCTGTTATATACGGCCTGACACATGCTATGGTAATAACATGCAAATGTGCCCCCCCTCCTCCCTCCGCTCCCTCTCCTCCTCCTCCCCGACTTCACCTCCCAATCTGGCCCGGCTCTCCACAATGGGATCCCATGCAAGTCCCCCCACCCCACCTCACCCCACCGCCTCCAACAGCCTCAGCAGCGCAGCGCACACAGCGTTAATATCTGAGCCCTAAACGGAGATGTGTGAAAGTATCTCGGTCAAATTAGAATTTAGAAGAAGTGAAACTTGATCTGAGACTTTGCTGTGAGAGAGCGGGACTGTGCTGTGGGATCAGATAACATGAATTCACTCACGTCCGTTGTTGACGTGATGTTTCTAACGGGCCTGTTGAACTAAAGGAGCATTATTCAAGCAGGAAGCTGGAATAAATAAACTGTTGTTGACGGCTGTGGAGGCCTGGAGGTCACCCCCCCCCCGTTAATCACACTGTATGATTAAAGTGCTTCAGATGAAGCAGGGACGTGGCTTCACTGTGAGAAGAGTAAAGTCAGATGTACAGTGTTGAACACCGCACAGATGACGGATCTCCTCCTGGCCTGTGGATGTTGATGACATGTGCTTGGACTGATCCGTCCAGCTGTTGCCTCGCTGGACAAACTCCTTTTTGCTTTTGGCGTCTTAAAGATGTTTTCTGGGGGAAAATGCCAAAAGAAAAAAAATCAGTGTGAAGTTGATTCAAACAAAAAAAAAATCTTCCCCCAAAGAAGCGAGAGAGAGAAAAATGTTTCTTGGTCAAACCCTGACTCAGTTAATTGTTTACACCCCCTTCCTCCTCCTCCTCCTCTTCCTCCCTCTTTCCTCCTCCTGCATACACACCCTCGAAATTTAGGTATTTGTGGTTGTGGGAAGAATTTGATGCTTTGAATCGACTCAAAAGACTAAAGAAAACATTCCTTGGCAGAGCCGCGCGGTGAGGTGAACGAGTCGAGGGGCTGGACTCCTGCTTTTCCATTTTGTTGCTCTCCCCTTCTTCTCATTCTCTGAGCTAAGATTAAAATAAAAAAAACGCGTGTGTGTACGTGTGTGTAGGTGCAGTGCAAGGGGCTGCGCGCGCGCACCGGAGTCGCTCGCGTGGCCAACATGAGGGGGAACTTTTGTTATTGTGTGTGTGGTGAAGGAATAAGTTTGCTCTCTCTCTCTCTCTCTCTCTCTCTCTCTCTCTCTCTCCCTCCCTCCCTCCCCTCAGCTGTATGGTAATTCACCCAGCACCTGCTCACCCCTCAATAACAGCGTGCGCGCGCCTCCCTTGGCTGAGCGCGCGCCCACACGTCCCATACACAATACCACACAACAAAATACACACACGCTCTCTCACACACACTTTTCGCTTCACATCAAACAAACACAACCGGACAAACACCGCGGATATTTGCGTTTTCTTCTTCTCTTCTTTGAATATTGACTAAATTCTCGCGCAGCAGCACGAGGAGGGAAAACGCCTGATCCCATCTTTAACTTATTTTTTGTGTCTGTGTGAAGGGGGTGTGCTCGTGCTCGTGCGCGCGCGTATGAATAGGGAGCAGGAGGAGGTGGGGGGTGTTGTTTCTTAATTAGGTCGTTCATTAGAAGTGTGATTTCTCTGCTGTATGTAGTGTGTGTGGTGGGGGCTATATGGCGAGCTGCACGCGCGGGCTTACCGTACCGTGCACGTACATTGCGTCACTGTGCTCAGATATGCGCGTGACGGCTCGTGTTTTCTGGCGTCTCTCCGGTGTCCGTTACCTGCTGCTGCTGCTGGGATCCGTCCGGCGTTCACCCACCACCCCCGTCCTCCCACTCCTCCTCCCCCACCCCCCCAAAACAGTGACATGCTTTCCCTTTCTCCTCCAAATTACCTTCACGTCATATGTCACATGGCTGATGTGTGCGTAGTTACTTATTACCTCTAATCAATGGCAACAACAACCAAACAAAGTCCTCCTCCATTAATAAACCTGTCCATCTCTCAGACCAAACCCGGGCTGCACCGAGACCATCGCAATTAACCTCCGACAGAGAAAGAAAATCTATTCTGTTTCCACTCAGAGAGCAGAGACACTCCTTTAGTCTGCGGGGGAGGCAGCCTGGAGTGTTTTACAGCCTCTGAGATATCAGATCTCAGCTTGATGCCACACTGAACTTCAGGAGGTAAAATCACGAGGAGCTGCAGGTTCACCCTCCAGTAGAGTTTGTATTCATCTGAATTTGGTCTGAAAAAGGCTATAAGCTGGAAGGTGAAGGCCCTGTTTGACCACCACTGCTTCCTTAATACCCGTTGCTTTCAGTTCTTGTGAACTTGACCACAAACAATGCGCAAACACTGTGAAACTAAACTCGAGCCAGACCAAGAAGCACAGAGAAATCAGCTCCCAGTGATCTGAGACTCGGACTCAACCAAAACCTGAACCTGTGAAGCTAAAATAAAAACCCTGCCCACTTTGGACACAGTTATCCCTTTACTTTCTTGCCCCCCCCCCCCCCCCCCCCTGTTTTTCTTCCCCCTCCGGGCCAAGATGCTGCTGGCTGAGCTCTGACTGTTTAACTAAAGTGCTACTGTAGGGGGCTGCTGTAGTTTAACTCCTGCCCACCAGTAGCTGCGCCAAACAAAAAAGGGTGACTCGGGGTCTGACTATTCATCCATTCTCTGCGCTTTAATTTCCATTGATTGTGAATGCAGGAGGGAGGGAGGAAGGGGGTCTCCAGTGAAGGACCACGACACGCCTTCAGACGCGGACAGACCCTTACAAGCCATCTGCCACTAACTACCCCCCCCCCCCCCCCCCCCCCCAATCACCGCTTCATATGATCGATATCGTGTGATGCGCGCCGTGTTTACGTTCCCACGAGTGACCATGTGGTGTCTCCTCTTCTGGGACCAAAAAAGAAAAAAACCCTCCTTCCCTCCTCCGGCCTGAAGCGCACGTCTCTATGCGCCTCTGTCCACCGGGCTCCGTCTACACTCAACTGGAAGCATGTTAAAGGACCTGTAACGGTATGGGCCCTCCGGGGCCATATGGCGAGGGGGAAGCCAGGAGGGTTTTTTTCTTTTTTGGTCCCAGAAGAGGAGACACCACATGGTCACTCGTGGGAACGTAAACACGGCGCGCATCACACGATATCGATCATATGAAGCGGTGATTGGGGAGGGAGAGGAGGAGGGGGGAGGGAGGGAGGGAGGGAGGGTGCTGCTGTGTGATGATCAATCGATTTTTTTTTTTTACACTGATACCTCATCAGTGCGGAAAATATCGATGCATCTCCACCCGCAGTGAAAGCCTCCGCGCACTGATGCGCAGTGAGCTGAGCCCATGGTGGTGCCAGGGTTGGAGGTTCCATTCCCTGAATGATGCAGGAGGGGCAAGGCAGCAGCGCAACGCTGCCAGGGCTGGAGGAGGAGGGGGGGGTCTTATAGAGGCCACCCGTGCCAAAATGTAGGCTGATGCTGAAAGCCTCAAGGAAAGGTTTTGAATCAGCACTTTCTCAGGAGAGAGACGCCTCCCCCGAGAAACCTGTTTTCACTGTGATGAAGAATGACTGTGGTGATGACGCGGTGAACTCAAACGTCTCACGGCTGCGTTAGAGTCCAACTTTCAATTTGGAACCCGATTAGAAATGAGTTTTAATTCATGTTATTGAAGTGCTCAGCTGGACCCGGACCTTCTCTCCGCGTCTGCTCGGCCTGGTCTACCTGCTGAAGCACAGATCAACAGGCTCCTTTGTGTCCAGATCAGATTACTGTGGCCAGCTGCTGGAAGAGGGGGCCACGGGCCAGATCCGCGGCTCCCCAGGGCTCTTCAGGGTTTCCGCGAAGCTCCCCACGGCTTCCCACGGCTCCTCTCGCGGCTCCCGGTCCAGGCTGCCGTCTCATTTGCATACGCTGCTGTTACTGGAGAGACGTGCTGAGCTTAGGTTTATGGGAAGAGTGCCGCAGTAATTACGTGGGGGGCCCAGAGACGCGCCTGCAAGTGTGTGTGTGTGCGTGCGTTGTAAGTGTGTGAGAGGGGAGGGGGTGCTGTGTGTGTGTGTGTGTGTGTGGAGACACTGGGGGCCTAAGGGGGAGGTGAAGAGGGAGCTGTACGTGGCCAGTCGCGTGCCAGTGTTTATGGAAACACATCTGCCGCGCACCCCGGGGTGACGCACCACAACATATGCGGGTCCCTATGAATAAAATCGATAATTCAACAACTGATACTGTGCGCGACACGTTTACCCACAACAAATACAACATGACGAGCTGAGGAAGAGCTGAGCGGCTACACAAACACCAACACAAAATAACTTAAGTTTTATGACGTTATCACAGGGGAGAGTAATTACCGAGGTAAAAGTCTTTGTTAGGTCCCTTTAAGAATATTATAGGACGATTATATGAGATTAAAAGAGCTAATAAGGTCGTTGTGAGCTAAAATATATCTTCTGAATATATCTAACATTTAGAAAAGTGCCTTAAAATCTTAAACTTGTTTCTAATAATAATAATATATAGGTGACAAATCAAAGGAAAACCCAGTAAACCTAACAAAAGCACACAGATTTCCATGCAGGTGCATGTTGGTAGTAGACAATAAACATCTGATCTTACTCTAAAAATTCTGAGGAGGCCATGTTGACCCAGATTCTGGATCAAGATTGGGAGGTTTAAAAGAAAAGACCCCTGGAGCACAGCGGCTCACTGAATGGCGTGATGAATATGAAAATATGAAAATGATCTCATGGCCCTCCCAGTCACCATTTTTCACCATGAACACCAGTGGGAGATTGTGGACGCTCCTGTAAAGCTCCACAGCTGCTCTGGGTTCTGTGGTGGACCGACACCTTTTTGTTTTTAGCCATGCTACAGAACACGACTCAGCTTTGGTTTGGACTGAAATATCTCAAGAACGAAGACTTGATTACTTGTACAGACGTTCATGGTGCCCTGAGGATGAATCGAACTGAGTTTGGTGATCCTCTGACTTTACATTCAGCGCCAACCATTGGACTGATTGTCTTAAAATTAGGTGCACACATCCATGTCCCCCACAGGACGGACTGAAATTACTCTGATGATCTCTTAACCTTTCATGTAGCGCCACCATCAGGTCAACATTTTCATTTGTTTAACTAAAGCTGATGACATTCCCCTCAGCCTTAACTGTATTTTGTGTGTAGTGCTAGTTAGCAGTTCGCTAATGAGAATGGTAAACATCACCTGCTGAAGTCTGCGTGTTAGCATTTAGCTCAAAGCCCTGCTGTGTGGCTGGAGACTCTTGCTCTTGTTTTCCTTTCATTCGTCTCTGACAGCATGTGTTGTGATTTACAGGAGTTGGAGTGATTTTATTGAGGCTCAAATCAGACTCAATAAAACCATAAAATGAGTCGTCCTCTCCTCTGCTGAGGACACAGTCAGATACAGACTGTTTCTGTAACTGTAATCTGCTGCTTTAACCACCTCCACTCTCCTGATTTCAGGCTTTCTGCCCGATGCTGGAACCTGCTGCCGTTCAGCTACAAGAGCATTAGTGAGGTCCAGCACTGAGGTTTGGTGATAAGGCCTGGCTGCAGCTAAAGATTATCTCCATCATAAATCCATTTGTTTATTATTTTACAGTGCAATTTATCGTTTAAACTATAAATGTGATATCACAATTTCCCAAAGCCCAAGGTGGCATCCTCAGATTCCTTGTTTTGTTTGTGCAAAGGTTCCAAACCCAAATTTTCTTGACTTATTATCACAATAACTGATTAATCAACAAATTGTTTCAGCGCTAGTTCATCATAATTTAGTTGGATGGGGCTGAAGTCTGAGCTCTGTGTGAGTTCCTCTGCACCAAACTGGGAGAATCATTCCTCTCTGGACCTGATGTGTGCATGGAGACGCTGTCATTTTGAAACAAAAGGAACCAACAAAAACCTGTGGAAGCAAACGATTGTTTCAGAATATTATTGTGTGCTGTGGCATTGAGATTTCCCTTAATCACAGCTGAGTCCAAACCATAAAAACAGCCCCAGACGAGAGGAGGTTAGGTCATATAGTGTGTATAAACAAACAGAAGAGCTAACACATCATTTCTCTCTCTTAACTCTGCTCTTCATTTTGCTCCATTAAAGCTAAATCACAAGTGTGAATGATGAGAGAGTAAATGGAGGAAGTCCACCTCTCTCTCTCTCTCTCCCTCTCTATCTCTACAACCATGAGTATCTGCCCAGAAATGAACAGATGTAGGCACCTGCGTTGTGGGCCCACATATGCGCACATGCCCCTCCACCCCCACCCCTCCCCAAACCCCCTTTCAACCTTCCATGGGACCCGGAGCCGACCACAATGGGGAGAGATCAGGGATGCAGTAACCAAATACTGCCTATCCCCCCAGGACACTTGCTCTGTTAGAGGCATTGTCACCAGTTATATCAAGTGGCTGCACCAAACAATCTGCTGTATGACTGCTCATTTGAGACATAACATAATTCAGAGGGACAGAGGAGGGAGGGGGGAGGGATGGGGGAGGTTGGGTGGTGTGCAGAGGTGGCTGCCTGGATAGTTTCTATGGCTCCGATATGAAGTGGTGGGTGTTTTAAACAAGTGGGCTCAGGTTTTCTTGCAGTTGGACTTCGATTGAATTGAATCGAGTCTTGGGATAAGTGGCCGTTGGGCTTGTTTGGAGGGCCCGGAGGGGTGGGGGGTGGCAGGTGCTACTTGGGGTAGGAGGATGAAAGAGAGGCTTGTCGGAGCAGGGTGGGTACAAGACCAGGTTACACATAAAAAGCCTTGTTTTTGTTCGAGAAAAGAGGTCCAACAGCCCACCGGTAGAACAGCGGTGGATAATGGCGCCATAATAGCCCCCCGTCCCTATCCCTCAGCTGCCGCTGGACGACAGAGGATCCACACGCACCTGTTGTTGCCCCCCCCACCCCACCCCACCCCTCCATTGTGTCCAGCTAGTGCTACACCTCAGGAATGCTCCCCGTCCAGAGGCCTGCCCGATCGTCCCAGGAGAGCGTTTAGCCACGGTGGGATGAGGGGAGGGTGTCAGGGAGTGTGTGTGTGTGGAGGAGCTGGGAGGGGCGAGGGAGGATGAGGAGGAGGGGGGACACGGGAACCAGCAGGGAAGCTTTAGAGGACAAGGCAAAGAGAAGGAGGAGGGGAGGGAGGAAAGGGAGGGTGCGTTCCTCCAAAGCCAGTGTCCTCTCTCCTCCTCTCCAGGGGCCTGTCCAGAGAGCCCTGTCCTAAATCACTGGCCCCAGGGGGAAGGCTCTCCATTGTGAGGAGATGGCCCCTGCAAGCTGGGCCGCCAGCTGCCACTGCTGCAGCGTCATGCCCCCCACCACCACCACCCCCACACACACTCACTCACACACACACACCTCCTCCACCTTCAGCACCATGACAATGCTCCCTGCGGCCAGGGCCACAGGCCAGCACAGAGCATTAAAAAGGACTTGGAGGACACTCTTGAGAAAGGCCACAGCGGAGCAACACGTTTTTTGGACAAACATTAATGATGACAAACTCGGAGCAGGGTTACGGTGCGTGACACGGTAACCTGGACCAATCTCACCCCCAGCAACCCCCCCTCCCCCCCTCAGAGCCAACAAAACAGAGAAAAGAAAGATGATCATTTCTGTGTGATGGTGCAGAACTTACCGCAGGAAGAGAGAGTTTGACTGAAGTCTTGGAGGTTCTACAGTTCTTTGTGTTTACTACAAAGAGCCCAGCTGCACATTTCCTCCAAGTCAAAGGAGGTTGTGATAGTTTTTCTTTCACTCTCAGCCCTTAAAGATTGTTTTGTGTCCTATAAAATTCAGACTTCAACCTTTGGAACTGCCCCAGTCTGGATACTGATACTGATACTGGTCTTATCAACTGAAATTCATTTTATTTAACTGTTTAACATCCACCCTCATCAGTGGATTACTATTTTACTCAGAGTCAAAGTGAGTGGCAAAGAACCAGAGAGCATCTCAGTGTGGTACAGGAGTTTTAATGATGGCTGGGTTTCTTCATGTATCACAGAGCACCATAGTTCTTTAACTGATGATTTAAAACATAAGATCCAAACAACACACGACCTTTATCTACGCTGTGTTCATGTCACATCACCGTGTGTCACTTGGTTTGTTAGAGGTGAAACATTTCGTTTGCTGCCTCACCAGACGTAACTGTGGAAACATTCTGCTTTTTTTATTTTCTTCATTTCCTCCCCCACCACCACCACCACCACCAGCAGCAGCAGCAGCCGCCGCCGCCACCGCCGCAGCTCTGTAGGAGGATTTTCCCATCCATTGCTAAAGGGAGGCGTTCTCCATTGTGCAGCTTCTAATGATGATTGTAATGATGGCTTGTCCATCTTTGATAAGAAACAGCACGCCCCTCATTAAAGGGCCCGGGGCCCCGGTTCTCATGGCTGCCGGTCCTTCCCTGGAGTCGGACAGCAGGCGAGGGGAGGCGAGACTACACCCGTGGCACACGCCTGTTGACCGAGCCACAGCAAAAGCGTGTGACACTCGCCCCACCCCCGCCGCTCCCATTGTCCTCCCCATGAGTCCCACAGACAAGACCAATCCTGTTACCCCCCCACCCCGCGACCACCAGAACCACAACACACACTCCTATTGCTGCTCAACACACACAGACCTTTCATCCTTCCCTCTCTGCTCACAATCACCTACTAATCAGCTGATCTCTCCCTTTCACACATCCACTAGGTTGCCTCATCCCCTCTCCTCCTGTTCATTCCCCTCCTCCATCACCTCCCCCTTCACCATCAGCTGCTATGTAAGGTTGAAATCCATCATTGTGTGTAAAGAAGGTGCTCATGCACATTGCACAGCCATTACCATACACACACACTTAGTGGGGTGTATTTTTTTGGGGGGCTCTAATTCACTGATTCACATGCAGACAGTATTTCTTGGTGGTGCTGGTGGAGGTGGTAAGGGTGGGGTCTGGGTTTTAGGATGCTGATGGTGGCAATTGATGGTCGGGCTGCAGAAGAGGAGAGGGGAGGATGGGGGGAGGCATGGGGTGATGAAGGAGGGAGGGAGGGGGCGGAGGGTGGGGGGTTTCGCAGCGGTTGCTGGGGTCAGCCCAAAGGTCCTGGGAAAGGTTCCTCCATTTAAATCTGCACATGTTAAGTGCCTTCTGGTACAAGAATGTGCAGCACGGTGACAGATGGCCCCGGCCCATAACTATAGAGTCCGAGCAGCCCGGTCCCCTGAGGGAGAGAGAGAGGGAGAGCGGGGGAGAAAGAGAGAGAGGGAGAGAGAGAGAGGGTGCAGGGGGAGGAAGAAGAGAATGTAGCGCTCAGCTGATCCCATCAAAAAGAGAGATGAGGGAAGGAGGAAAGGCGGGGGGGGGGGGGTGACAGTGTGTTTGTGTGTTTGTATATGTGTGTGTGTGTGTGTGTGTGTGTTATAAGGGGGGATGGGGGAGGAGGGGGCGGGCCCTTAATCCCAAACTCTAAATTGAGTTAATGTATTTGCCTGGTCTGCAAACTCCAAAAGGAGGCCCAGGGTCCCCAAAGATTCTGATTAGGTGTCTAGTTTATCAGATGTTTGGGGGGTGGGGGGGGTGTTTGTACACGAGTAGAATAGCAGCTTTGTATGTTACGAGTCTGTGTGTGTGTGTGTGTTGACAGGGTATGGGTTTCTGGGTCCTGTGCCAGCCTCTGGAGCAGGGTCTCCACTCACAGAGTTGGTAGATCTCTGTTGTTTCTCACTGACTCTTCGTTAATCCCGTTAAGCAGCGATGTCAGCGCCTGGTTAAAGATTATTTTTAGCAGATTGACACCGGTCGAGGAGCTGAGACACAGTTTGCTCTTGGACGTCTATCTCTGTGAGGACCAGCTGTAGTTTCAGGCTCTGACAGTGAGGACATTTTTTATTTTGAGTGTTAAAGGATAACTGGTATTTTTGTTTGTTTGTGTTACTCTGTGGTACTTTTACTTCTGTAAAGTATCTGATTACTTCTTCCACCACTGAAAGTCACACAATAACACAAACTAACAAAAATACCAGTTATCCTTTAACACTCAAAATAAAAAATGTCCTCACTGTCAGAGCCTGAAACTACAGCTGGTCCTCACAGAGATAGACGTCCAAGAGCAAACTGTGTCTCAGCTCCTCGACCGGTGTCAATCTGCTAAAAATAATCTTTAACCAGGCGCTGACATCGCTGCTTAACGGGATTAACGAAGAGTCAGTGAGAAACAACAGAGATCTACCAACTCTGTGAGTGGAGACCCTGCTCCAGAGGCTGGCACAGGACCCAGAAACCCATACCCTGTCAACACACACACACACACAGACTCGTAACATACAAAGCTGCTATTCTACTCGTGTACAAACACCCCCCCCACCCCCCAAACATCTGATAAACTAGACACCTAATCAGAATCTTTGGGGACCCTGGGCCTCCTTTTGGAGTTTGCAGACCAGGCAAATACATTAACTCAATTTAGAGTTTGGGATTAAGGGCCCGCCCCCTCCTCCCCCATCCCCCCTTATAACACACACACACACACACACACACATATACAAACACACAAACACACTGTCACCCCCCCCCCCCCGCCTTTCCTCCTTCCCTCATCTCTCTTTTTGATGGGATCAGCTGAGCGCTACATTCTCTTCTTCCTCCCCCTGCACCCTCTCTCTCTCTCCCTCTCTCTCTTTCTCCCCCGCTCTCCCTCTCTCTCTCCCTCAGGGGACCGGGCTGCTCGGACTCTATAGTTATGGGCCGGGGCCATCTGTCACCGTGCACATTCACGCAGCCACCAGAAGGCCGCAACATGTGCAGATTTAAAGTCCCGCCTCAGCGCCAAAGACCAGGACTTCCCTCTGGGTAGAGGCGCCGCGGGGTCAGCTCCGCACACAGGCGCAAGGTGTAGACTGCATCCTGGTCAGGACGGAATGACCGTGACCAGCCTCATCATCAGCTACACCACATAGCAGGTACCCGACAGAATGTATCGACAGCGTTTCGCTTCCCAGGTAATCCTGGATTTGGGTGGCTTACGCACTGGATTTTACGCGCCCATTCAGCTCAATATTTCTAGATTTCATTCATTGATATGTGCCAGATTTCCTCAATGGTTGTAGTTGGCCAAGGAATGATGGACTGCGGCTCTATGACACTTGGCCCGGACAGGTGGGCGCCACCTTCTCTCCTCCACATTTGCTTGCACCTGGGCACGTAAGCTTATGGCAGGTGCATTTCATGTATAATCTAGAATCTAACCTCCTCAGCCTCACTCTGCTCTTTTGCATTTCTTTGTCAGGAAGTAGGGCTAGTTGATGGATCAATCAGCATGGAGTGCAGTGATCAGTAGGTGTTTATCAGTGACTGGTCCTCACACCTAAACATTTTGTAATTCTTGCATATACTTTTATATTTAGTTTTGCCCCTGCAGCCTAGAAAAAGCCTCATACAGTCCCCTGGGCTGACCAGTAGCCTGCTCGCTCCACTGTAAACATGCCCCTGCAGGAGTAGAGTGGGTTGCCCCCTCCTGCTCCTCCTGCTTGCACATCGCCTCTTTTTGGTTCCACAGTTTACATCCCTCATCAACCTTTTTTTCCTTTGGAAGCACCATTTTGCTGCACCTAGAAACTGGGCTCTCCACAAGACTTAATGCTTTTAAATTGTACATCTAAAAATCTCTGGCTTATCTTTTGCATAGTGAAGTCAAGTCAAACATCAGTTCAGCGTCTCTTCCAAACGATGTCCCGTTCCTCTGGATAGTCACAGATGCTCTCTATTGCTTGGCTGCTCTGTTCGCTTCTGCTTGGTGGATTTACAAAGTAAGTATCAGACATCTCAGAGACAAAGAGCACCTGGATAGATTAGGCTGAAACTATCAAGCAGTGGTCACTTTACAATACTTTGTACTGAAATCGGCCTTAAATCTTCCAAAACAGAAAAGTAAAAGTCAGAGTTTGCTCAGTTGGGTAGATTTTAGAATATTTTTCAGTCAGTCCTAGGTTATCAGCTTTTAAGACAGGCTTTAATTTTAACATTAAAGTCTTGATACACTACTTTATATATGAAAATGAGAAAACAGTTCAAGCTTTGCAGATGCATAAAACCTTATTGCATCCAGAGTTGGTAAAAGCATAGACTAGGTCAAGTTCAGACATCAAGCCTTCTACCCACACAGACCATTGTAGATTTACACAAACCTTTTTTCTAACTTCTTTGAAACTTTTTTTTTCTCTGTCAGCCATAATTAGATAAAGTCAAGTACAGATCAAAGTCTGCATAGTTCTACTGAATGAGTCTAGACTAGATTTAAATTCGACCCAAACAATGTTTTTGTTTACGGGCAATCAAATGATTCATCCTCACAAAATGTGATGTTTTCCATTAGATCATGTGTTAAAAGTTGTTAGATAAATTTTCTTTTTCTTGGGCCTCTCTGTCTCTACTTCACAGAAGAAGGGCCAGGCTAGGCGCCTCCGGCGCTTTTGCACCAAGAGCGCGGGCGTCACCCTCCTCTGCTACAGCGTGGTCACCCCTGCTCTTTTTCGTAACCTGGGTGACACCTGGGGAGGCAGGTCCCACAATGTCCACTGCAGGCGCTCCCTGGTCCTGGTGAGCGCAGCTGGACCTGGGGAGGGCGTCAGGTGCTGATCCACCTGGCGCAGACCAAGGCGGCCCGTGGGACACGGAGGCCCTGCAGCTGCCCAGGAGCTCGGGCGGTGGGCACCCGCCAGAGTGCTCGCGCCCAGCCCAGAAAGACCTAGAGGTAGCTTTTAGTTCCGCCATCTTAAGCTGGCATCCAGGCGGACAGTGGTGGCGTCAGCAGCAGAGGCCCCTGACTCCCAAGGGAGAAAGGCGCCCAGACAAGATCAAAGAGGCCTCCCTCAGAGCCTGGTGAGAGAGATCTAACTGTCTAGTGGAGGAGGCAGGCTGCTGAATTCAAGTGAACAGGCCTAGGTCAGATGGCTATTTGCTGGTAGATCTAGTTTGCTTTGGCCTGCAGAGGAAGGCATGGGTGGCAGTGAGTCTATAACTGGCATTTTTCCATTTAAATCCTGGAATCAAGAGTGCCGGAAGAAAAATACTCTCCCCTCACTTTTATTGGCCTTCACCTTTAGAGCAATTCTTAAATGTCCTCTGTGGCTCTGGTAGGCGCAGTGTCCTCAACAGCATCTAAACCATCAGCTGCTCAGTCACAGACCAGTGCTTTAAAATCCCACGATCCTGTCTCTACATATTTAGTTTCTTCACTCCATGCCCTTTTTGATGCTTTTGCTTGGAACTGCTGGACAGCAGAGGAGATCAGCAGCATCTCAGGATAAACAAGACTTCCGGCCCCGTGCTCCACATGCTGACTGGCCTGAA
Organism: Lates japonicus; assembly: GCA_033238685.1. NCBI lineage: Eukaryota > Metazoa > Chordata > Actinopteri > Centropomidae > Lates > Lates japonicus. Next base: position 15,442 of record BRZM01004728.1, read on the forward strand.
TTCTTCGCGGAATTTGTCCACAAGCAGCACAAGCGTGCTTACCCACCTCAAACTCTCAGAGTTAAACAAACACCACTAATGTTACGGTTAGGATTTGGCCCCCATGCAAGGGCCGCTGGCTATTTCAACTTGGGCTGGTAAAGATCAGTTCACTTTTCCACCCCCCAACATTACTAGTACTTTTGTTTGGCCTGTTAGTTTTGCCAGTCATTTTAACTTTCTTTCTATGTTTATATATTTGCTTCTATCATCATCCCATTTATAATTACTCTGCCCATCACTAGTCATGGGAGAGTGTTTCAAATGTGGTCCGAAGTTTCTAAGCCGTCAGAGGAATGTTTTCGGTAGTCAACCCGCCTTTGCTCAAGCGTCAGTGGGTGCTGGCCTTTTTGAGAGCCACCTTCATCTCGATAACCTTCGGCCGTGGCCAGCATTCACCCTGCTTCTTGGGCTCTTGTCTCTGGCGTCTATACTGTCATCACTGTATAAACTGGGACCTTGTTGGAAGTTAGCAAGGGATCAAATTACTAGGGTCGGAGGAAGCCTCTACAGAGTCGAGTATAATAATCTCTGGGTAAGCTAGATCTGCTTCCTTCAGCTTTCCTCTCCCCAGTTCACAGTCAGATGATGGGCTCCTCTGGTAGCCTCCTCTAATAGGAGCAGACAGGACCACCTGGACTAGATTAGACCAGCATATAGGCCTGATTCCTCTCACAGAGGCTTGCACTTACAGAGCAGGAGGCGGGTTCTCCTCCCTCAGGCTTATGCTTCACCCACGCTGGCAGAAAGAGGCGAGGAAAGGTATATTTTATAAGCACATCACAGGCTGAGGTTATCGATTCGTTTGCATGCGTTTTAACAGCTCCAGCGTTTCAAGCTGATTTTCTTTTAGACTCTACAGACCTGCAGGGGGCGCATTTTAATTTATAGAAGCTGATTTTCACATCAACCTTAAGCTGGCCAAATCGAGCTAGTATCGCTTACAGTGATAAAGCTGAGAACCATGATTTAGGGAGGAGCATCACAGACTACATTCGACAAGGGCTAAATCTGTGGTGGGCTCAAATAAAAATATTTACTATACTTAACCTCTTTATTCTAGAAGCATCTCTATACTTCAAAATACTTGGCATTGAGAGACAATAGAGATAAATGCTGTGAGCAATGGGCGCTGATACAGTGGTGAAGGCTAGATTCCTTGCTTCGATACGATAAAATGGATAGAATAGAGATAAAGTTAGAAGGAACTCATTAGAATTATTAGAATAGGCTATCTTTAAGATCTTTGAACCCTTAGATTTCCATGTCATTTCAGACCTCTATTAACACAGTAGCGGGCTGTCCATTTAATACTTAGGAGGAGATCGGTTTATGGTGGCCATAGCCTCACTGGCCTACAGTTTTCGACGGACACTGACCAAGCTTGGGAAGTTTCAGACCCGTGTATAGATTTCGTCTGGGCGTCTGGTGGCGACAGCGATCACCTCAAGACTACGGATCCTGCAGCGCATACGTTCAGTCTAGATTTATTTTATCTCACTTCGAACATTTCCACATACACTGCTCCTGGATCCTGGGACTGACTACGACTATTTTTGGTTCCTACAAGAGACCAACATTTTTAGTCTGAAGGGTGGGCATGGAGAAATCTGCTGGCCTTTAGAGTGGCTATTTTAAATTGACTAGATGAGCTAAGATCTACATTCACCCAGACACTTGCTCAATACAGATTCACAGATTTTTATGTATCAATCATTTACACCCAGACTGCTTGAGAAAATAGGATGGAAGTATACAGAGTTATCCCTCCCAGAACTTTTATTTCCTCTGGATCTTCTGCTGGCGACTGCCTATGCTACAAAGGCAGTAGAGTTTAGTGTGGAAATTACGTACTCCGCCCCATCCCCTCCAGCCCCTCACTCAAGGTCATAGAGGCGAGGCACCATGTAGGAGTCTAACCCCAGCTATTATCGTTATTTCTGAGGTCAGTCTTTTTCTTCAACATCTTACCTGCACTCTGGGTGTCTATGCAGTGGCGGCCTTCAAGTCTAGGACGTTCTCTGCACAGGAGGAGAGTCCATCTGGTGGGGGCTGTTGTAGGGTCAGGGCCTCATCCATGAATGGTTCCTGCTCTTTACATTTTAAAGTTGTATCCCTTGATTTGTTGCTTTAGTACAGCTAAAGTCAGATCTCCCTCCCACAGTCTCTTCCCTTGGTCGACTTGGACAGTGGGTGGGGGCTCAGTGATTTTCTTCCTCCTGAGATCAGGCCGGCAACAGCAACGGAAGTGAAGATGCTTCATGATCAGGCTACGATGCAGTTTAAAGTATTGTGTACGCATCACGGAATCAGCGAGCAGAGGTCAGGCGTCAGGACCACCAGAGTCAACCTGGTGATCATGCGTCATCCTGCTGGAACTTCCCAGTAATTGGGACGCTGTAGAGACGTAGAATGCTCTTTGTGGTGGCTTACCAAGTCATGCTAACTATTATTCAAGCCCATAGTTTAGTTTTACTCCATATTACAATGCCATGAGCTCTGTTGCAGTAAACTGGTGTGTAGAGGTTAATGCTTGGAAACACACGTCCCAACAGTCGGATACAAGGAGGTCGTTACTGGCTGTCCTCTGCCATTCTAGGCCCACGGTAATAGTTACTGTAATTTCAGCTCTGAGTCAGTGATAGGTGAGATCTGTCCCAGGCACGTTGAGTCTTGTTCTCAACACCCAGGTGTGGCACAAGTTTAGCGCTTGGTGCTGCAGGTGGATTCACTGGCTGCCCTCACTTTCTATCTGACCAGAGGCTCACTTTAGCTGAGAGAGAGGAAGCCTTGGGAGGTCTGGAGGAGAAGACAGATTGCATTGATAGTGGATCAATGGTTTCATAGATAAGTGACAAAATGTAACCCCTAAATACGATCTCTTTTGTATCAGGATGGTTTAAGCAGAAAGAGTCAAAGATTCAGTTAGCATAAGAGCTTTTACAGTATACCGGGTAACCATTGTTATCGTGGAATGTCGACACAAGTAGACTGGATAAAGTAGAAACTTTTACAGGCTGGGGCCCTGGATAAGATGTCAGGGAGATAAAAGAGATGAGACACTTTTATTTAACTTGTTTGCCAGTGCACTAAGCATCACAAGTATGTTACACTTTAAGTTAAAGTGAAAGATGTCCACAATAAATGGAAGTAGAAATGGTGGATTGTCTCACCATTTTGGTAGGAACTGGATTAGGCTATGGCTAGTAAATGTGTGAATTTCTGTCACGGTAGGACAACGCCATGGACCATGACAGCACATTAATGTACAGGAAGATGAGAGATCAGCTGGGCGTCTCCTCACGGAAGCGGCTTCTCAGGCTGCAGATAATTTGTCTGTAGCCGATCCAAGGTAGTGAGCAACACAAAGTTCAACTGCAAGCTAAACAACTCCTCTAAGTACCTGGACAGTCTCTCTCTCCCATATTTCTACACACAGGATTCAAAGGTAAATGAGAAAGAAACTTAAACTTGCCAAAGTGGTGAGACTATCCACATCAGCTCTGGTAGTAGCTAGGAATTAAAGAGTCCAGTCCTAGACATGTGGTCTAATCTACAGCCTGGTTAGACTAGTGAATTTCTGCTCCTAGGACAACACTGCAAGTCAGTACCGTCAACAACCCCCAAAGAGAATCTATGGGCACCAGTTGGGTAGCCAGATCTCCCAGAGACCACAAGTGGCCGCAGCCGCCACAGAAGACTCAGATTAGAGACTCCCACAAGTTTCCAACAGGTAGGGAAAGGCTGGGAGGCGTTCTGATGCCAAACAGAGGTTAAGAATAAAAAGGCTGGGGGGAAATGTAGAGTGCTTTCCCCATCAGCCTTAGTGGCAGGAGAATTACTCAAAGGGTGCCCCATCATCTGCCGTGCCTGTAACCCCTGTAGCCGTGTACCGAGGTTTTACAATCTTATTCAAATTTATTCAACAACCGCTTCGACAACTCCATTTAAGCTTATACCATGTTGGGCTACTGTAGGTGGGCCAACATCTGTATTTCCTATCTGTACTGGCACTATCATTTATTTTTTAGAAATACTTGTCTCTTGCACTTTCCACAGCTGGAAATTCTTGGTAAAGAGATCCTTTGCTCTGATACTAGACTTGCAGTATTTCCCTCTATGGAATTGGCCTATGCCGCTTGATGATTCTCCCTCGCTGCTTCTTCATATTTTTATACAGCAAAGAACATTTGTATTTTCCTCAAGTTAGAAACTTTTCGAGAATCTAAGCTCTAGGGGTGGCATTTTAAGCTTATTTTACATCCTTAACTCACCACCAAGAAGACGCACTTTTGCCAATTCTAAATTGCTCCTTAGTTTTGCTTCTCCTCAACAGGTCTTAGATCAACAGCATACCTAAATGGGACTGCTCCACATTTCGTCAACAAAAGTGTTTCGATTTCCCCTTTAGCTCATTCTCTTCTTGCAGGAAAATAATCCCCAAGTCAGAGGACTGGAATGGGGCTGAAGACCTTACTGCTTATGCTTTCACTGGGAAGGTAGAGTCTTCATTCTCATATACCACCCAGGTGTGAATTGGCTGCTGGGATTGCTCACTGCTGGAGTCAGATTCACTGGGCTGCATCACTATCAGCCAGGACTCCACACAGCACAGAGGAAGCTTTTGGAGGATCTGGGAGGAGAATGGGGATAGAATGGAACTTATTCTGATGTATCGCCCATTCTCCATTTCGATTTTAAAGCTAGGGTCTCAGTAGATATCAAAGAGTCAGGTTGTAAAAGTTTGTAGTGGTGGCTCACTCCTGTATTTTCCTTAACAAAGTTTACCATCTTTTATTTTGGCATTGTATTAGGCAGCCTGTAAATTAAGCTCACATGGAGGCAGTAATCCCTCACTAACCTTCCCCTGCTGGCTGGGAATATCTAGCTGATCATTATGCAGGAGACTCTGAGAGAAATGTTTCTTATCCATTTCTATCATTCTAATTTTAGACGCACCAGAGGATGGGCTGCAGCTACGACTGCTGCGGCCCCTCTGGCTCCACCTGCTCTGAGTAGTCCGCCTCACACAGAGTCTGAAATGTGATAGAACAACAGAAGTAACTAAACTAATAAAGTGAAATCAAAGCAATAAAGATTCTGATAGAGTTTCTACTTATTTTCAGACAACAAACAACTGGTGCTAATGTTCCAGTGAAATTATTGCCTAGGACGGACTGGTGACTCCAGGTGGACCAGTAAAGCGTCCACCATGTTGTTTGTTATGAGCCTAGACTGTACACTGGGCTGAGTCGCTCTCCTCAGGTCTATGATTTATCAGGTGCAGCTGTTCTCACCCCGCAGTGCCTGCACCCGACTGCCATAGTCTAGGTCTATTTTCAGATCCTGGGTGCATGTTTCTCCTTTTAGTAGATAGTGCTTTTCTTTGCTGTAGTACTCCACTTTGGCTTGCTTTTATCACACTGGGGTAGGTATGTATAGGTTACGGTGTATATCCCACTCTTCCAGTCCTTACACAAGGCTGCAGATCTCAGTAGAGTACAAGATTCCTCCCCAGTCATCTGGCCCTGTACCACTGTAACTTTGGGGCACTGGCCAGAGCCACAGGAGTCACAACAGCACGAGACAGAACTTTGGAGGCTGGGAGCCTGCCTGGGGCTAAAATACATTTCTTGGTATTTTCACTTACAAAACCGAAGACAAACATATCTGTTATATTCCTATAATATACACAGGGAAAGTAGTGGCTCTACTTACAGTCTCACCTCTACTCACACCACTGGTTGATCACCGTCCTTTGGGCCTGGAGCAGATCAAAATGCAATTGCTTTGCCTTCTTCACTCTCTAGTCAAGGTGGAGTTGAGTCTGAGGAAAACCTCAGAACAGACAGTATATTCACACTTGGCTGCTACCACGCTCACACCACTGGAACATAAAGAGATCTCTTAACCCACAGAGGTAGAACATCACTGTCTCATCAGGCCAGCCTGCCACTTGGTAGGGAGTTAGGGTTAAAGGTTACATTAGATGCCATGATCTCCCTAAAACTAAGCCGATCCATCAGATGAGACCCTTGCAAGCTCCCTTGCAGAGTTGCCAAGGCTACATACTGTACAATACTTACACACACACACACTTCAGTGTTGAGGTAAAGGACACTGAGATGTTGCACGTATGTGAAGACATTTAACCGATCTAAAGACTTTGGTTTCTTCAGCAAGTGATAGTGGAAAAGAATCCATTAAAACAGCTGGAGCTAGACAGATGTACAACGAGACAGATGTAACATGAATTTGCATCATTTGAATCCACATTAAATCTAGAAACCTAGAAGACTGAAGTTCAAAACTGCTTTAGCTTTGCGTACATTTTTCAAAATACACCCCACAAGTAAATGCCAGCACCAAAAAATCAAAATATTGAAAGTATTTTCTCAAGTTACGGCTTTCAAAATGAAATCCACATCTCATCTGGGAGAGAATGAGATAAATAAACAGCTAAAATGTGCTCATGTTCTCATTTCCGTTTTCAAAGCAAAGATGTATTAGAATATCTAGAAGTCAAGTTTGTAAAGTTTGTAGTAGGAGGTAGCTCACTCCTGTTTTTCATGCTTGATTTACTGTCTTTTGTTTGACATTGTATTCAGTGGCTTTTCTTGGGTAAACTCTCACACATAGGAGGGGCAGTAATCCTCATATCCTTTAACAGCTGGGAATATCAACTGATCATTACTTGAGACTCCCAGGAAATGTTTCTTCCTCCATTTCTATGTTCCTGAGCCCTGGACACAGGGGATGATCAAGCTACAGCCTGCTGCAGCCTCAACTCACCTGCTCAATGAGTCTTTTCTCACTGGGGTCTAGAAATGCTGCAGTGAGCAACTGAAGTAACTTCGACTGGCAAATTACAATCCAAAGCCAATAAAGATTTAAAGTAGAGAGTTCCACCTGACGCAAGACAGCAAACAGCTAATTCTTCAATGGCCAGTGAAGTATTTACCTGGAATAGGCACAGTGACTCCCAGGTGAACAGTAAAACATCCACTCAGATTTTAGTTTGTATAAGACCTGAACTTGTACTCAGCTGAGTCGCTCTCTCTCAGGTCTGTGATTGTCAGAGTGCAGCTGTTCTCACCACAGTGATACTGCACACGACCTGTGTAGTCTGAGTCTGTTCTCAGATCCACAGGTTCATTATTCTGCTCTTTAGTGAACCAGAATGTTCTCTCAACTGTAGTATCATGGCCTTTTATCCTGGGTGGGTATGTGTAGGTGCAGTGTATGTCCACTGTTGATCCTTTAAAGGCACAGATCTCAGTAGAAGTGTAAGTTACTCCCCAGTCATCCTGACCCTGTACCACTGTAACACAGAGCACAGCAGAAACCACAGATTCACAACAACACAGTGAAACTTTATGGAGGCTGAAACCTGCTACAAGACTAAAATACATTTCTTGGTGTTTTTCACTGCAAAACAAGACAAACATGTCTGTTATATTGTTCTATATTATTACACAGGGGAAAGTAATGTTTTTCTTCCACAGTCTCTTCCTCTGCTCACACTGATTTAAGTCATGGTCAACACAGACACAGAACAGTCCAAATACAATTATTTGTGTCTGTTCACTCTCTCTGGTCAAGGTGGAGTTGAGTCTGAGAGAAAACCTCAGAGCAGACATGTATTCACACTTGGCTGCTACTGCATGCACCACATAGACATAAAAAGAGAGATCACTATTAACCACACAGAGAATGGAAACATCACACTGATATCATCAAAAATGACCTGCCATGGTAGGGGTTAGGGTTAGGGTTACATTAGATGTCACATGTTCTCTAAAACTAATAAAATCCATCAGATGAACCACTTATAGCTCCACTTACTGAGTTACTTAAAACTACCTTACTGTGCAATAACACACACACACACACTTCAGTGTTGAGGTAAAGAGACACTGAGAGATGTTGCATGTGTGAAAACATTTAACCGATCTAAGACTTTGGTTTCATGTTAAACAAGTGATGATGGAGAAAAATCACATTAGAAAAACAACATGAACTGAACAGATGTGCAACAAAGAGACAGATGTGTTTTAATGATTTGCATCATTTGGGATCAGATCACAATAAATCTAGAAAACTGAAGACTGAGGATTCAAAACTGTTTTAGCTTTGAATACGTTTTCAAAATGCCCCACAAAGTAAATGTAGATATACAGTACCTGACACAGTGAGAAGGAGGACGACAAATCCACCTGATGCTGCTGTTAAACTCATAGCTGCTCCTCTCATCTCTCTGTGACTTCAGAGACAATAAAACACATCAGCCGCTAAATAAGTTCTCAAGAAATATCAAATAAGTATCAGAGAATAGCGTTCTTCTTCCAACAGAGAAAAAGTGATGTCTTCAGGAGGGTTCAGTGAACAGGACTGAAGTCAAGCTGTTAAAACATGATGGTCTTCCTTCCTGTTCGCTAATTTGAATATACATGAAGTCAATGTCTAAAATAATTTTCGCACTTTTGGAAATGATATACAGAGCTCTTTAAGAATGAGGAGATCAGGCTCGTTAGTACCAAGCTCTATCCCCACACATCCCCACAGCCTGCTAACACAAGACAAGATCATTTATAGAGAGTTCTGTTTGTTAGTGAGCTGGGAGGCCAAAGCTGGAAATTGAAGCCAACCCCGAAAGCACAGACTGAATAACAGGAGAAGTTGGGTTGAAGTATCAAATCAATTGCTTGTGCTTGTTGAGACACGTTTTCTTTATTTTTTCTGATATATCTATGTTTGTATCTCTCAACAGTAAGATGCTAACCTCTAATCATGGAAGAATTGAGCTGAAAAATTAGTAGTCAATGAGTGCGTGGGGATCACACCTGTCATTACTATCGACTGAAAAGCACTGTCCTCTAACACTAGTGTATTTACTGTGCAGTTATTCGTATTTTATTTCATTGTACCAAAACCTTTGAATCAGCCAATAATATGATGAATTTGATATTTAAGGTGCTGTTTACTGTTTCATAGATACATATTTACATGTTATTTAGCTAGTGTCCTCTCTGCATACAGAGATGTTGTTTTCCTCTTTGACAAAGCGAATCTAAACCGACCAATCACAGCGAGGGACATGCAATCAGAGCTGATTATGTCACGCCCACTCGACAACCAATAATGGTGTAGAGATGGGCGGGCCCGAGGATACAGTGAGGATTCAAACTGAACATGGCTGCGGGGAAAGATGTCGATGAAAACACCAAAATAGAAGGTAAGAACGAAATAGAGTAAAGGACGTTGAGAGGCTTTTCTTCTTTCATGATATTTATATTGATGGAGAGTTTACTTACTCACAGCTAAATTTGAACTTGAGTTAATACAGTAAACGCATTTACGTTAGTGAGACTGATTGACAAGGGCTGTCATCTTTTATCTCGTCAGCACCTAACGTTAGCACCTAACTTAACTGCTTAATGTTACTGCATTGTGTGCTTTCGGAAATACCTGCTAACAGCAGGTTAGGAGTAGCATTAGTTACAGCTTTGTGGCCAAATATTGTTGACAACAATAAACGTTAAGTTCAAAAGAAGTTACGCTTGCGTTAGCTAACGTTATAATTGTTAGCTAACGATAATATATATTGTTATATACGTTAACGTTAGCACGGTTATTATATTCTTAAGAGTTGGTACCACGCATGCGCTAACTACACAGCAGCTAAATAAAACTTTGCAGGGTTACGTTAATGATGCGGTGTTGTGCTTTTGTTTCATTGTTCTGTGTCTGTTTACATGATACACTTTGTACAGGTGTGGACACATTATCAAAGCAGCCATGCACAAAGCCTGCCCTTGTTTAGAAATTGTACCTTTAACTCTACAGAGGTGCTTATTCAACAATTTTAACACTGTAGTCATGAGGTCGTAGTTTATGATGTAAGTCGTCTGTGATAAAGATAACATATTATATAATGCTATCTGTGTACAGCACCATTTTGGAAACAATGGTTCAAAATTGACTATTAAACACCAAAAACCTGAACTAGATGGTAGTTGCACGGCCTGCATTTGCTGAAACAGCATACTGTCCCTGGAGACAAACTGCAGCTCACAGAGGCTGTGTGTCTTGTCAAGGACACAATTTAAGGATTATTTATAGTGCTAACACCTGACATGCACGCAGTTAGGTGGGGGAGAAATTCCATGTTACGTCGCAATATATTAACTTCCTCACACAAAGGACCTGAGGACATTTGAATTGATAATGTCATTGATTTTATGTGTAGATTCAGATTCAAATAAAAGATTCTGCCATCACCTTGTATAATGATTTCCGTGGTGGGACTTGGAATCGAATAGTTTTACCTGTAACAGGACAGACTGCACAATTCGGACTTTGTATTTATCATTATGTATCACATCTGTTAGTATATCAGATTCATCAGATCTTAAGGTTTATGCGCTCTGTATATACATAATCCACCTGACTTTTACTTGATGTATATTATAGTATGCCCATGTATGGCATTCACTTGCATAATGAGTAAGTAATTGCATGTACAATTCATCTTGTTTCACTCCCCGCCCCAGAGGTACAGTGTGCAGTATGGTGATCAACCATGAGGAACTTCGGCTGCCGCTACTGGCCGACCACCCGTCATCTCTAATCCAGACTTTTGTGGGAGAAACCCACGAGAGCCCAGGATGTTTTCCTGGAGCTGGTGCTCAGTAACATCACTGGCCTTATTGATCTTCCTGGGACAGAAATTTCTTTCTCAGCCTCGGCTAAGAGGGCCCTAAGACCAACAGGTGGGAAATGGAGGCTCTTTCTGTTCTTTCAACTTCTCAAACGCAAAGGTGAGAGGTGACTAGGTGACCTATAGAAACAATATGAGTATGAATCTGCTCTATTGTACTAGTCATAAATTTTGTAGTTCAACAATCACTGTGTGCGTTAAAATAATCTTTTCTTCTTTTTGCCATATTCTCCCATCTTATTTATTCCACTGTCTGTATTCTCTAATTGATCGCACAGACCACCTCTGTGTTTTGAAGTTATGGAAGTGTTGTGCTTACAGAAAAGACAAGTGATGAGTGTAAATGATACTGGAATATGTCAGTTTTTAGTATGTGTTGTCCTGCTTGTTTGTCCTCCTGTGATGAGCCTGTAGAAAAAAATGGAAGAGCAGCTTCTCTGACGACTGTTTCAGCAACTTTAATACCATCGCCACTCATCATCTCTCCTAATACAATCACACAGATAAAGGCGAGATTAAACCCCACTGACAGAAAGCTGCATCGCCCAGATCTACCAGCTCATCGAGTACCTCAGCAAAAGTAAGTGGTTCAGATTTTTTTAACACATTACACACCTCCATGATTTCTTTTAAGCAAAACAGCCCTTTTGATCTAAGTGTGGATAGCATGAGCATGAGTGAGTACACAAATAAAGAGACTAAACTGATTTTAGATTCACCAGATGTTTTAAGTTGTATTTCTTCTGATCCCCCACCTTGCTCATGGACGTGACCAGATCTACATGTGAGGGGCTGTTTTGGGTGCCGGGGAACAGTGTTCGCAGCAGGCCTCAAAGAGCTCCTCAACAGCGGTGCTGATACCACCTGCATCTGGAGACTTTCACCTAAATGATGTGGCCACGCTTGCTCAAGACTTTCCTGGGAGAGCTGCCTGAGCCCTTGCCTCACACACAGTATTACCCACCACACCAAAGACAGCTGGTGGTGAATACACACACACACATTTAAATGTTCACTTTAAGAGAAGTAGCAATGTTAGTAGACATTTGTGCATAAAGTGCTGCTTATTAAATAAAAAAGAGGACCCTGAAATTAATCTACAGTGACTTCCTCTGTCACCCTCTCTCCCAGATATGACACTGTTTGACTAACAAGGCAACAAGATCTGCGATATCTAAATAAGGGAGTCAGGATCAAGCCCTGCAGCTTCTTCCACATACCCCAGGCCAACCGCCCATTGCTCAAACTGCTGCTGGACCTTGCTCTACCACACTGCCACAGCAGGACAAGAACAAGATGTCCGGCCTCTTCAACCTGGCTCCCTCATGTTTGCCTCAGAGCAACCTGGGTGGCCCAGACACGAAGATTTGTACTTAAATACAGACTATAAGTGGTTGTCAAAACGGGTTTGATGCAGTGAGGCTGTTTTTCTTGACTTCTTGTTCTTGTCCTGCTCCAGATGACAGCTGGTGACCTGAAAGACAATCTGAAGAAACTGAACAATAGCATGGCATTCTCATATCAAACACTCAAGAGAAACCTTCTTCAGGTGAGTATACACACACACAACTAAACAATCAACAATTCAAAAATGAATCCTAGGGGTTGGTTATTTATCACGCACTAAGTGCAAGTTCAAACCTTTAAGAACCACACACACAGAAAACAAAAGGCTTTAAAAAACATAGTGTATGACTGTTTTAAAAGGATAACCTGTGGATGAATGACCTGCCCACTGTGTGTTGTCTAGGCTCCAGTCTACTCCAAGTGGAATATGCCAGAGTGCACTTTTACTGGGACCAAGGCTCCTGCAGACCAAGGTTAGTGATGCTGATGGGTTCAAATTAGATCAACAAATTTTCCCACCTAGAAATTCTGTGAGAATATACTGTATAATACATGAATAAATAAATAAGGTACACATATGAAAACCTAATAAAATAAACAATTTACATACCACACAATGCAGTATGTTTAGCAGTTTGTCTTTACTTCTCCACCTTTTAGTCCTTTTCTCTTCCACTCAGAATCAAATCCAGCTTCTAAACAAGATATATTTGTGAGACATTATAAATGTCAAACTTAGTGAACTGGAAAACTGACTAATTTCTTTGTTTTTATCATCATTGTGATTTTATTTTTCCTCATTTTGAGTCTCCAGCCAGCCTGACTCACTCTCATGCTCTTTCAGGACCCATCTGAGCTGCTGAAGGCGCAGCAGCTTCCTGCTCAGCGCACTCCGCGTTGCCCCTAAAGAGGACAGCTGTTCTGGGCCCCAGCTCTCAGGATCCGTACAGTCTCCAGCCTCAACAGTACACAGAGGAGGCCCTGAAGGAGCTCTTCAGACACGTCCACCACAACATGCCAGACTCGCTTAAGAAAAAGAAACCCGTCCGACAGGTTTCCACCATCATTCCCAGAGTCCAGCTAGCTAAACTGAAAATATAAAGCTTGCTGCTGAAGTTCTCCCATGCAAATAAAACAGTGTGTGTGGTAATGTCTCATAATATTAACTGTGCGTGTTTTTGTCTTGTGTGCAGTTAGTCAAACAGACAAACTCAGGGACTCCCCACCAACGAGAACCACCAGGCCCTGCAGCTCCCAGCAAGAAACATCCTGCTCACCTATCCTTTGCGGCCTCATCAAGGTATGGAGCCTATAATCATTTTGGAAAATCACAAAGAAATAAACAGGGGAAGTTGGAGAGAGAACCAAACAAACAAACTTGGAGTTGAAGTCCTGAAGTAAGACATTGTTGTATCCCTAAACTCTGAGTTATTGTTCATATTAGAAGTGAAAAATGTCCCTATGATTTTTTTAAAGCTGACAGACTGTTAAGACTGTGTTCATAACCATTTAGTTTTGGATTGTTATTAACCAGCCAGTATGCTTTTACCAATTCAAAGAAGCCAGTTTAAAAGTGATATTAAATGTGACTCATGAAATTCAGAATAAGCTTTTGGTTCTAGCCTGTCGTTACAAGTTGCTTGTCACTGAATAATTTCAGATGTGAACCGTGATAAGGATTTCTTTATTATTTTCATACAGATAGACAGAACAATCCAGTGAATTTACAAATAGTCTGTTTAAACCCATGATCAAATGTAAATTAACAATAATTAGGGCAGAATTAAATTGAGCAACTCTCCATGTTCAGTGTTTCAGCAGTTAGATAGTGGTTTAGGAAATCCTGTGATGTTGTGTCAGTGAACTGCTCGACCATTTTTGCCACCACATGTCCAGTCTGTGATCATTTCACTCTCAGCTAAACTGACCTTTTCATAACTTTGTGCTTGGCCACCTGATGCTCTGACAACAGCGCAAAGTTTCGTGGGGAGCAGCTGATAGCAGAGAGAGATCGGTCAGACACATCTCCCGACACGGTCAATTCGTGACAGGAAGAAACCGGTAAAGAGAACGCTATCCTCCAAGCGGTGAGTCTTTTCATGGCTTCAGACATTGTTTTTCTGCTGTGATGTTGGTATATCACCCAAAATCTATTTTTTCTTTCCATTAAAATAATCATATCATATTGTTGTGTTTGTGTGTGTGCAGGTGAACAGCCCATTAAATGGTCCTGTGTTGGAAAGGCGGGGTTGGTAGTAAAAAAACCCAGACTTTACTTTACTAAGGACAAAGCTCTGAAGGTTTCTGTATGACACAGTTCTCTAAAAATTACCTGCAGATTCTGCTTTCAATTTCAGACACACACTTAAAATTAATTTAATCTTGTACCAATAATGTGTAAAACTTCAGACGAAAACAGAACTCACAGTAACTCAAGAAGCAACAGAGGTTTTTAAAAAAAAAGCCATTTTCAGGAACAGCTTGAGACTTGTTTTGTTTGGTCAGTTTTGTGTACATGAAAAACACTGGCTGTCACGTGTCTGTGTTCATCAACTTGTATTCATGAAACCTTGTGTTTGGAAGATTATTTATCTTCTTTTTTTTGTTTTCAGACTTATAACAGCACGATTAAGCTTGTTTAAAACATAGGTTTTAATGCCACTGTTTTGTCCACCCAAAACAAACCAAACGATATGAGGATTTACTCCGCTATTTATATAAAACTGTCCAAATCTTGATAGTGAAATGGTAAAACGTGGGTTCCTGCAGACGTGATGCTGCTTGTGCATTTTTTAAAAAATTTGTTTATTTATTTTATAGGTCATATAACATTATGGTTGAACGTCATCGCTGTCAGCATTCAAATATAACTGAAAATCTTCCATCCATCCATCTCCTCCTCTCCTCTCCCTCGCCCATTAATTCTGCAGGACTCCCCTCAGTGGGCCAGGATGTTTCTCCTGCTCAGAGATCTCGCATAAACCCGACACATGCTTCTATCTCAGAGCAGATATGGGCAGTATTAATATTATTAATCCTCAGGTTATCATTCTTGATTGTAGTAAGTATGTTATAACTGTGACTAATATAAAGCAGTTTAGTTTCAGCCGAGCAGCCAAACCAAAGTCAGAACTCTGTCTGTCTGTTTCACTGCTGGACATCGTAACAAACTGAATAAAATCTATGCAGCTTTTATTTTATATGGCATTAAGTTTGGAATGGTTAACATATAATGCAACTTATTTCCACTTTGAGATTCTGATTATCCAGGCAAAATCACCAATATTGAATTATCGGGACAGACCCTTAAAAGGGTCCATAGAGGTTGCCTGTAAGAATAAGCTCATGTTTAGGACCCCGATAAAGTCAGAAGCATCTTGTTTATTTTAACAACATTTTAAATTCTTTAAAATAATTTTGATATTATTTATTGAAGGTTATTTTGGCAGTTTTCTGAGTGGGTGAGTTGTTACAGTACTGTGGGAGGAGTTGATCAGTCACATAAGACATTATTCTCAGTCATTTTTTGTTTGTCTTATTTTTGGAAATCAGTTGTGATGAGAGAGAATGTAGGGTCAACGACACAACCACTTATGCGAATCACAATATTATGCATTTTGGACCAATAAATAATTGAAACAATGTATTATACAGTCTCTGCTAAGATCACGCCAAGTTATTCACACAAGACAATCCTCATCATGGTGAATGGTACTCTGTTTTAACAAACACTGCTCTAATCTTTTAGTTACCGCCAGCTCTCTGCCCCCACTGTGAATCATTTAACCCAGTCTCTTTGCTTTGTTTGGTCACTGCTCTGAGCTGCTTGTGCCAGTTATCACTTGAAACTTGTTTTGTTGGCTACTGTATCAGAATTTTATGACCACTAGCTAGCTGAGCTACCAGCTGTAGCATGTAGAATATGTATAAATGTTGTACTCTGTGTGTGTGTATGTGTGTGTGTGTTTAAAGTTTAGACCTTGTGATGTGCGCCTTGGTACAAAAGTTGTAACTCTTGGTTACTGGACTATATTTGGGTGAAAATCTCTTTGGTATTTTGGCTGCTGATCCAGAATCAGTGAGCACTAAGTTTGGCATTATTTCTTTTCAAATGTTTTATCCTGATGTGAAAATAGGATTTAATTAACAATCATTACACTTACTACTCTCACAGGTTGATTATGAAACCACCGACTGGGATCCTTGTTTGTAAAGTCATCAACATGAAATGTTACATTCTAGAATATGTCACGGACTTTAAAAATGTTTTTTTTTTAATTTTTTTTTTTTAACTTCAACTGGGGTCATTTCTATGGTTGTGAGATTTGTTATGTTGATGGTTTAAAATGAAAGTTGAAAGGATGCTTTTGTATGTATTTCTACCTGATGGAAATGAGCAGTAATCTGTCACAGAGGGGTCCTCTCTCTTCAACATGGTCTGTATGTGGTCCAGTATCTGGAGGGCAGATGGGTTGAGAGGAGGCACGAGTCCAGGTAAAGTAAGCAAAGGAGCTATTACGTTTGATGTCAGACATTGTCACCTGTTTCTGTTTCAGCACAACTGTTTGTTGGTTTTTAACAAGTCATAAACATATGCCTGTTGCTAAGTTACTATGTATTTATGTAAAAGAGACTATAGGACACAAAATGTTTAGGATTGAAAAGACTTCAAAGGACATTACAATTTACAGAGGAATTATTACTTTTATAGAGTTTTTACAATTCATAATGTGTAAACCATCAACATCAGTAGTCTGTTGCTGGATTAGAATACAGCATAAATTTGTAAATTGTAACCAAATCCATAAATATCTCCCAAAAATAAGTAAACCTTTGCACATTTTTTAGTTACTGGATATTTTCCTTCCAGCTTAAAAAAAACTAGGAATAGATGCAGATACATTGTGAGTTTTTTTGTATTTGCAGAAAGTAAATGTTACTTAATGCCCTTTTGACAGTCTTCATTGTTTTCATATGTTCTTGTCCCTGAAACTTCACTGTTCGCGGCTTGACTTAATTAATGTCTGCTCAGTTTGTTGTGTAGTGAGTACGGATGCACCGGGTACCGGTTCCAGGAACTAAATTTCTTTGTTTTGTTTTTTTTTCCTGACAGAGAAATTGCATGTTTTTGTAGAGTTTGATGCAGTACATGGTTAATGCTCATTTCATTATTGGTTTGGAAAAATCTCTTAGACCTGATTCGGCTTGTTTTTGTTGAGGATCTGTTATTGTGCATCCTGTTTTGAAAGTGTCGTGGATGTTAACGATGGGTTTAGAAAGGATCGAGGTGTTGAAAGTGACTGACGGTCAGCTGCAGATGGACACTAAAAGAAGCTCCTTTTGTTTTATGGTGTAATGTCATGAAGGCTTCACAGGACCGCTTTTTTTGGTTTTGACTGAATCTTATCTCTGTAGAGAAGCAACCCTTTGAAACTGGATTGAGATTGTTTACCTTCTCGACATTATCTTCTTCATCCTTTTCGCCTTCTGAAGTTGTACAACCAGTTTTAAGGGAGAGCTGTTGGATTTATTGCTGTTTGGTTTACAGAAATGTTTATTTTATGTTGGTGGATTAGCAACAAACAAGCAAGATTTAAGGTACACTGGATATTTTTGCCTCCTTTTAAATTTTGTTGAAATGAGCAGTCACATTCTGTATGATGTATGATTTATATTTGAAACACAAAATACCCCCGTTATTTTTAAGTCCGTCATGTTGCACGTTATATTTTTCCCTTTACATAAATGTGAAACGCGACATTGGTCCTTGCTTGTTGTGCACAGTCTCTGATGAGTTCTTCTGCACACTGTGAAATTAAGATAACACTGATGAGCTGAACCCGACAAAAAGGAACATGTTGAATTTTACTCCCATTTTTAAAATTTGCCTCATGTATGTTTAGCTGCACCTTTTCTTAATGTGGGTGAACAAGATGAAGAAACACTATCTTTTATTAGGTTAAAAGGATCATCTAAAGCTTTTTGTCTTCTTTGTTCGCTAACAATTTTCCATTGCCTACGAGCCCATCTGTGATCAGGGGACCATGTGGTTAAACTGTAGTAACTCAGTATTCTAGTGTAAAATAAGTTAACCCTGTACATTAAATTGCTTAACGGTCCGCCGGATTAAAACTTTTTTAATGTTTCCTACCGTCCATCTGCTGTTATGTTTGATTTAATGTCCATTTGTTTCCATTGTGTTTTCTTTTCAATAAATTTACAACACAGTTTGTCGTCAGTATGAGAAACAACTGCTACGAAATCATATGCTGTAAATAGGTTGTACTGGAGCTAAGGTTTCATCAATGTAGTGCCCTGTTAGTCCACTAGAGGGGGTTATTAGGCTATCAGAGGTGTAAAGGATGATAATTATCACAAACACTGGACCATAAGCCTTTGATGAACTGGAGACACATTACATCACGCATCATGTTTTCACAGCTCTTGGTTATATCCTTGTGGCTCAGAATACAGTCGCTATATTTGGTTTTATTTTCTGTTCTAGTGGAGGTTAAGTCAACAACCACTTGGTTTCAGCTCTGTTTATCACATTGATTCATTGTGATGCTAATACTCATCATCATACCTGTTGATACCCATAGAGAAAATCTGTCTCTCCTCCAGGAAGGTCAGAGGTCAGAGGTCAGGCAGTGTAAGTGACTCCAGGAGCTGGTAGATCTCGCAGACACAGTGATTCTTCTGTTTCAGATCATCCGTCTTGATCCCACTTGTATCCTAATCTTCGAAACCTATTTCTAACAGATATTAAAAAATACATCCAGCATTCTGGACAATATCTATCAAAGACACTATCAGTTATTCACATTTTAGTATGATGAACTAAATCTATAACAGCAAATATATCAAACGCTGGAAGAAATATTGAACACAGCAATGCTCTTTCAGCCATTTTGGGTTTTGCACTCACCCCACTTGTGTTTCAGCAGGCAGGAATAAATAAACCTGACGCCACTCGATCACAAGTATGCTTGATGAGATGAAAACTCCAAATTTATGTGTTGACTAACCTAATTGGAGCAGAAATCAAAATTTAATTTTAAAATCTGTGTGTTTGGTTGAGAGGGTTTAAGTTCGATTGTTTGTTTTTTTAGCTGTATTCGTGGTTTCAGGCTGAATAAATGACGTTGCTGTGCTTCCACAACATGAAGCTGTATCTCTCCTTATAATGTTTTCTCTCTCACCTACCTTTTAAAGCAGTTGAATGCAAATAGTTGTGTCTTTAAACTGGCATCAGGAGGTTGGTAGGTGCCAATGTTTCCTCTAATTTACCTATTTAACGCACCAAATTAACCTGCTAATATATTTATTGTTAATTTTGTCACTTGACAAGTCTTCTTCATTAGTGAGACTGAGAATTTGCGCCAAATGACTGTGTAGATGCAGGACTATTGTGAACTTGACGGCTTTGAGACAAAAGCATCTGCTCTGTCCTTCCAGAAATCACCAGACGCTGGCCTGCAGTTAAACTCCTCACCCCACCCCCGCCTCAGAAAACCTATTATGGCCCCAGGAAATAAGGGTCCACCCCCTGGAGATGTCAATATCTCGTCCTCCCTTTGTTGCAGATTATCGCTGAATGAGTTATCAATTCAGCTGCAGCGGAAGCAGCCGGCTCTGCCTGTACACGAGCCCATCACTTCTGAAGAGCTTGTTAAATTAACCCACATCCTGAGTCTGGCGGGAGAAGACAAAGTGAGGCCACGGTACAATCACTCATGTATGGTGGTAACAAAAAGATGGGTAAACTTCTGCCCTCCAGTTGCTTTGGATCATCATACTGCAAACAAACACCAAATCAAATCTACACCAGAGAAAATCTAATTATACCCACATAACTGCATGATATATTGTAAAAATCACTGATGTAGTATGACATGGCAACTGCTACAAATGAAATGAAAACAGAGGAAACAAAGAATCCAGCATCATGTTTTTGCTCTTTCCTTCCTGCAAAGCACTGTGAATGCCTTTACTCTGCTGTAACTGATCTATTTAAAATAGCTTATCCAGCACTCCAGTTCTTTGGTGTCGACGGTCAGCATAAATCGTTGGTGTCTTGATTGATTGGCCGAACATACAGTTTTGATAATTAATTGCGCTTGATCATTTATCAAGCAAAAATGCAGAACATTTGCAGCTTCCAGCTTCTCAGATGTTTGCAGCTTTTTCTGTGGATTTTGGATTATTTTGGATTATTTTTGGACTGCCCTTCACTCAGTTTCTGATGTTTTTAGGGTAAGCAACACTTGAAACTGTAAGATTTAATTAGAAATGTAGTAAGCCCAAAGGTGGTGGCACAGTAGGTTTATGTTTTGGTGACTTTCTCCACTATGTCCCTGATGATTCAGATTTTTCTCCTCTTTCCTTGGTAATATGGCAATGACAAAAGCTGAAGCCAGCGTTTCTGTGAGATTTAAGGAAAAAACTCAGCCAGGCTCCATTTGAATTTCAAAGCTCACAGTGAATTCATAGACTTCTGAGTAAGCTCTGTGGCAGCTTAGGCATTCCAGTTATGCTTCATAAGAAACACCACCACCCTCCTCTCTCTCTCCCTTCCTCCCCAACCAACCAAGTTCCTGCAGTAGCTTGTGTGATGGTTTGGCACTGAGCCATGGCATTACTACTTACACACACGGCAGAACTCTCTCCATCTCCTTTTATTTCACATTTATTGTCCTGTCTCCACAAATTGTTTCTCCTCCTCTGTCCTCACATTTTCTCTGGAGCTTCCCGGTCGGATGCTTCAGCCTGATCACGATTTCCTCTCCCTTCCTCCCTCTGTCTCTCTTCTCATCATGTCCATGCAGCCTTAGGCTCTTTTCTTCCCCCCAAGGGAGGAGAGCGCATGTGGGCGAGAGAGATAGACAGAAACAAGGAGAAGGGCAGAAAGAGAGAGAGAGAGAAAAAGGCTGTCACTGGAGGTGCCGGCTCCTGCTACTCCCAATACTGAATAGATGTGGAGTTCACTCCGGGTGCTGGTGGTAAAGCATGCATGTATGTGTGTGACTGGGGGGGCATGGGAGGAGTCTGAGTGCTGTTATTTGTAAAAGCTTTTGATGGATGATTGCTCTGTGTGTGTGTGAGATAGAGGGAGTGAGGGAGTCCCCCCCTTTCTTTTTCTTTTTTTTTCCTAGTGGCTCACTGTTCAGTGCACAATGACTCAATGAAAAGTGGAGGGGAGAGGCAAGCACACTGTACGGCTGCATGAGAGAGAGAGGGAGAGAGAGACACACAGGAGAGTAGAAGAGGGTAAGGCAATTGGAGGGAGCTCTAAAGCTGGGGACAAGAAGAAGGAGAAGAGGATATGCTTGTCTTTTTCCCCCCTCTCTTTCTCTCTCTGAAAGGCCACTCTGGGATCAAGTGGCAGCCGTTCAGTCCCAGCTGAACTTCACCTGGCCGCGCTGCTGCTGTCTTGTCTCAGCTTGAAGCCGCTTTCATTCACTGCACTTCTTCCCACTTTTAAGGAAGGTATCACTGGTGGTGGTCACTCACTCCTGAGGTAAAAGAAGGGACAGGATCTGTGCCGGTGTCTGCAGCGTGGTGGTGGTGGGTGGAGCGCCGCAGGATAGCAGGATGCCTGCTGGGAGAAGAGGAGGGGATGGTGCCGGGTCAGGAGGCTGCGGGATGGCGGCAGCGCCCCCGGGTCGGGCTCTTCAGTCTGGGCTGCGGATGATGCTGGCCTGGGCATCCTGCAGCGTTGGCAGGTTTGGAGGTGCGGAGGCGTGCCCTGCTCCGTGCAGCTGCCTGGGGAACACGGTGGACTGTCATGGCCTGGGGATCCACTCCGTACCCAAAAACATCCCCAGAGGGACCGAGAGGCTGTGAGTAGTCATGCACTGACCACGTGTGTGTTCACATTTTCTTCTACTTCTGAGGACCAAATAATCACAGACAGACAGTAAGATGAGGGGAATCCTTCAAAGTGACGCCATATTGCTGCTTCTCATTTAAAGGAGCAAGGAGCAGTTCAGATCTGGCTTTATCTTAAAACAAGGCTTTATAGGTCAGGGTATGAAGGTCTTCACAAGTATAACCAAACACATATATTTTATAATTTGTTTGTGTAAGATGGATGTGTGTGTGTGTGTGTGTGTGACAGAGGAAGACGAAGTGGGGAGTTTCTGTGTGCAGATTTGCAAATGAGTCTGTAGTGAGAATTTAATTATCAGTGTGACTCACCCTGTGTGCAGTTATTTCATAGTATTAGTGTGTGTGTGTTTGTGCACGCTTTGTGTCATTTCTGGTCTACTGCAGTGTCTCATTCCAGCTCTCTTTACCAGTAGTCTGTTTAACTTCATACCCAACACACACACACACACACTTTGACTCTCCACTTGACTCCCAGGATTCAGAGTGCTGCTCTGCGGCATCATTGCTGTTTCCTGCAGTTGTTCCCTGTTGCAATTGCACATTTAATAGTTCTCTGAGTTGCCATGTTTTCATAATTAACACATCTCATGCTCTGTATGAATTCTTCATCATCTGTTTGGGGGAAAAAAAAACCAAGCATATCCTCTTCTTCTCTTCCCCTGTACTCTTTCTATCTCAGGTTCAGTGTAAAGTGTAAAATAATCTCATTTTATTTTTATATGTGGTTTCTGTTTAGGTGTTTCTCACCCTGTTAGACTTCACTGACATTCCTCACTACACAAATGTTTTGATTTAGCTGCACATTTACAGTCCCTTTCCATTTTATTAGGGACACCTATACAATCAATTGCTAGTCCAACAGCTCTGCCACATATTCTACCTTAATGAGGTTTATAATGGCCTGAGGTGTTAATCAACTATGTGATTATTACTTTAGGTTGTAATTTATGGTGGTGTTGAAGTAGACTGCATTATATTTAAATATGTTTCTTATATTCTTCCCATCCTCATGTTTGTAACGTAATGTAGTCCAGTTCAACCACACTGCAAACTACAGCCTCAATAATGAATTTATAGTCAAATTAACACCTCTCTGACAGTGTCAATTAAAAAACTGAACATTATTATCTATTATAACTGCGCTGTTTTATTTGATTAATTAAAATTTTACATATATGTGTCCACTCAGTTAGATTTAGACCATCACATCACTAGAGACAAAACTCTGATGACATGTTTCCAGCATTTAAAACTCTGTCTGATGGCCTCTCTTCAAAGTCAAAAATATTAAATACTCTGTATTCTCAGATCCAGTTTTCATGCCACTTTGAGGAATGACTCATGTTGCTATAATTAGAAGTAGATATTTCTAACTTTGAAAGACTTCCCTCGCTGCCCCACTGATCTAATTTTCATGAAACTTCCAGGAGTCACACATCTTCTCACAAAAACTAGCACTTGGATCATATCAGCACATGTAGCAGCTGCTTTTTCCAACCTGCTTTAGTTTGTGATTACCCCTGTTTACAAAAAAATCTGTAGCAGCTGGGGGAGCAGTGTGAATTTTCTTGTGATGGTGGACTACCACTTGAATACTGCTCACTGAAATATCTACTTGTGATGTCAAATCTGGCATCTACCTACTTGCCAATTATTTACAAAAAAACAGAAGATTAACCCCAAAAAGGAGCCTTGAAATGCAAGGTATATCACCACAACCTTTAAATCCTATATTGGGGATTTCTCTTCAGAAACTCTGATCTTCTAACCTAAAAAACAACTTTAAAACATCGCAGTGTGGAGTGTGTGTGTATAAATAAGGAAGCACTTTATCTCTCTAAGTGTATGTACTGTATGTACTGTATGGGGCTCTCAGTGCAGGGTGAACATGTATGTTTTTGTACATTGCGAGTGTGTGTGTGTTTATTTCAGGTTCTAGAGTGCCTGTGTGTGAATAATTGATGATTGTCAGGGGTGCCAGCAGAGATACATTATCCTTCCTCCTCTCTGGTTTACTGTAGCGTGGAGGATGTTTCCCCCTCTGAGGCTGATAGCTTTATGATCAGGGGATGGGGGCTCGGGCTCCCGGTCAAAGAGAAATGGCCTGGAAAAAACTCGGAGCCACTCGTCCGCTTGTCTTTTTACATCGCTGAGATGGTGACGGTTTTTCACTGAAGGTTTTCTTGCTGTAGAAAGTAACAGTAACTGACAGTGGAGAAACAGGAAAAATATGTTTGGTTAGATACAGGTACAGTCTTGTGGGGTCATTGATGTTATGAAAGTTAAAATTTAGTCCTAACCTTTGATATTTTATGTTAGGATTCGTCTATGTGATGTCAGCTCAGTATAATTGGGTGAAAATGCCACAGAAGATATTTTTTTTTATCCTGTGAAGATCTAATAGTCTCTGCGTCTTGAACAACTTATGAGGCTTGATAGAAAGACTCACATGCCAGATTTTTTTTTACCTTCTGCCACCTAGTTTAATAATGTCTGCAATAAACCTTCCAGTTGACATGACTCTTGACCCAGGCTGGGGGTTCACCAAGTTGTCTTATGTGTCTCATTAAGTCCATATATGTTGTACTGATCAAGATCACAGGTTTAAATAGCTTTTTGGTCACTTTTGAGAAAGTGTTTTACTTCTTAAACGTCTTATACAACAAAGTAATAAAATGCAGTCATCAAAAATAAGAACCTCAGGACATTCTTGAAGTACCGAAACAAAAAGGCTGAATTGCCATTTTCCTGGAGATAACACAAAGGCCAGCCACTGCTGCTTGGAAACATTCTGTGGGTTTAGTTCATATATGAGTATTTTTTGAGATGATACCCACAGTCGCTGTGCAGCTCCAACATCTGACTGCTCTTAAAACAGAAATGTCATGTTTTTACATTTCAGTTCATAAACTTTTTAAAATAAATATGACAGCCTTGGATGGTATATTTTCCTCTTTTGATCAAGCTAGGCTGGCAGTTTTTCTCACGCTACGTCCTACATTCATCTTCTCATTTAACTCAGTTTGATATGAGATGCTAAAATTTTTCTTTTTGACATTTCTTTAAGATCAGCCTGTAATGACAGTTTCACACTAACCAATCTCTTAACTGGTGGGTTTGCACAAATACCTCCCAAAATACAAACCTTCCAGATAGTTATGGTTTTATTTATCAAGGTTTCAAGATGTGTGTCGATTTGAAAAATACTAAAGACTAAACAGTAATGTGTCTTTTCTCTTCTGTTCCTGTTACTCTGAATAATACAGAAAACATGTTATCATCAGTTTTTATAGGGACTCTTTGTCGAGAGGTACAGCACATCCAATCTAAACAGTTTTAAATTAAATCTGTAGATTATCCACAGTAACCAGGACATTTTTTAATGGTGTGAGGACACAAACAGTGCAGTGGGAACAGAAATGTCAGAGATGGACATCTGAAAACCTTGATACATAAAAGTCAAACTGTCTGCAGGGAAACCTACCGCTGGAGGTTAAGTGAAAAAATATGTCTATCTGTGATTTGTGTGAACTGACCCTTTGAAAAGAATAAGCCCCACACCAGGGAAAAGCCAATGACCAGCTACTCTGTCCCTGTAAACATAGCCAGCCTGACCTTTTGACCTCTGGATTGTTTCCTCCTCCCAGAGCTCTACCAGCCGACCGTCCTGTAGACTCAGACAGTCCCTGCCCTGCAGTGGAGAGAGGAGTGACTCATTAAACAGCTATTTGTTAAAGGGCTTGTCGCCCAATTAGCATGTAAAGTGATCTGAGTGTGTGTGTCAGCTGGACAGCTAGCCACTGGGAGAGAGAGAGTTAGTGGTGCGTGTGTGTGTGTGAGAGAGAGAGGGAGTGTGTGTACAGTATTCCCTGGGAGACAGCCGGCAATAAGAGGGTCATTTATCAAGGTGACTTCACCAGTCCAACCAAACACCCCCCTCCTCGCTGCATTGTCATGGCAACACTGAAAAATGGATGCCCCTTTGGGCCCTGATGAGCACGGTTATTTGAGCAGAGGAGCAAAGTGTGTGAGAAAGAGAAATCTGTTAAGACGTGTTCATGAGAGTGTATGCACTGGTATTAGAGAAAAGACTGGACTCAGTACATCACTTTAAATCTTATGTTCCCACTCATCATAAAGTTTTATTATTGCCTGCTCCAAGATGACAAAGTTTACAGCAAACTAGGTCTTCAGCTCGGTAAAAATATCCCAAAAACTGAGCTGAGATGAGAGTTGCTGATGATGCACAACAGCACCTTAAAATAAGTTTGAAGTCAGTTAGGTGCTACTGTCTTTTTTTTAAGCAGTTGGGGCTTTATTGCCTTTATTTGATGGTGACAGTTGAGATGGAGAGAGAATGTGTTCTGCTCAAAACTGGAAGAAGTGCAGACTGGTTAGCACAGAAGAATCCTGAACAGAGCTGGTTTAAGAACCAGAGCTAATTTGGTGGAAACGAGTTGTTAAAGTTTAAAGGTCAGCGCCATTTAATGTTGGATTAAAAAGTCAAAAACTCCTGCTCCCTGCCAGGAAAAGTCAAATAAAATTTCAGTTTTACATGCTGTTTCTCCCAGTATACGATGTCAGGTCTGTCCATTTAGTCATCAGTTAACAAATATTACATTTAAAATACATTTTAAAAACTCAAAATTTCCACATTTGAGTCTACATGTTCATGTAATGTTCAGTTCAAAGTTTCTAGTGTGCCTAAGCAGCAACAGAAACTTTGCTGCAGGTGTCTGAAAAGGGCCGAGTTTGAAACTGAAGTGTCTCCTTGTCAACTCTCTTTGTCCTGACCCTAGACGAACCCCGACACAATCAGGAGGAAGAAATCTTAAAGCAAACTCTGTCAACGTGCGAACAGCAGAGAGTGTGAGAAAGGGCAGGTCGGTCGGTGTCGGACTCTGTGATTTTTATCTTTGTGTAGCTGACAGAAAGAGAAGAGAGTGTGAGTGAGGGTGAGTGTGTAGTGTGGCATCTGTGCAGAGATCCTGGATACCCACAACTCAAACATAAACGACTGAAACAGCGAGACTCAGACTCTGTCAGTCACACACTGCAAATTGAAGAAACACACTCTCAGACTGTGTGTCTGTTTATTTCTGGTTCTGGATGCATCATTATATAAATTGGGCATGAATCATTGAGAAAAATATCAATCAAGCTACATGTGTGTGTGTGTTCAAAAGTATTTTCTGTGTGTGCGTAGGCCATTATGTGTAGCTGCCAGTGAGACAGCTAATTGAGTGTGAGGAGGATTAGCGTTAGCGCCTGACGTGGTGAGCGGAGAGCGGGAAACTGAGCTGCCACATGCACACATGGATGCGGATACACACACACACACACACACAGCAACTTGTTTTTGTCTCTTATGAGGACATTGCACTGAGTTACATTAATTCACTGGAGATTTAACCAGAAACCTCCTTAATCCTACAATTTAATGGTTCTACCTCCTAGAGACCACAATGTAATTGATACAAATGAAGAGTTTGTAAGTGAAAACAAACCAAACTCTCCTCTAATTTTTACATACTATAGGAGCTTCGTTAAGTGCAGAAGTAAAGCTCTGAGCTCCTCAAATCTTCATTGAATTCAGAGTGTGAAGGACGTCATGTGTTTTTCTTTTAATGCCCAATCATTAAAAAGCTCATTTTGAAAAACTCAGCAGTAATCTCTATCTTCCCAAAACTGTCCAGGTTACTCAGGATAATCCACAGACCCCACTGGGAGCAGTTTTCATTGGGAACTTGGAAACTGTCCACAGCGTGGTCTTTGGATTAGCCCGAGTAACCTAGACACTGTCTCTGGAAAGAAATGCGGTAGTCAAGTTTTTTAAAATGTAGTTTTTGAACTCCATTCACCGCAATTCATTCAGATAATCTTCTTTTCTCAGTAAAATAAACAGAGACTTTCACT
This sequence comes from Lates japonicus, assembly GCA_033238685.1. Classification (NCBI taxonomy): domain Eukaryota; kingdom Metazoa; phylum Chordata; class Actinopteri; family Centropomidae; genus Lates; species Lates japonicus. The sequence goes on from BRZM01004728.1 coordinate 43,355, forward strand.
GGACCTAGATGCCAGTAGGTGTAAGTAATAGTAAAAGTAATGTATGAATAGGTAGAACAATATTTAGTATTTGTAAGTTTCTCAGTTTTACTATCACTTCTATGTCCTTCTCTCTCTCTCCACACACCCTACGGTTTTATTACCAGTGACTGCCACCTCAGCTTCTTTCACTCTCTCTCTCTCTCTCTTATAATCATCTTGCCATCTTCCCTGCAGCCCCTCAGTGGAAAGATGCGCCCCAATAAAGGGTAATCCTTAGTCCTGAATGTGTGTGTGGTCATGACAATAGTCACACTGTGTTGCATCTAGGGAAAAATGGGATAGAGGAGCAGGAGAATAGGAACAGAGATGGAAGGAGGATTGTTTCAGGCTGTGCCGGGGGAGGTAAAAGATGGAGGAGAACTAATGAGGAAGGAGGTGAAAAGGGGAGGATGGTTATAAGACCAGAGGTGTTAAAAGAGGGGAAGAGGAGAGAGAGAGAGGAAAAAAAGAGGTGGCACAAAAACGAAGTACTTTTTCATCTGCAGTGCAGTCTTTGTTGACTTGGTAACATTTCTGAAGTTGGTTTGAAGCGGGTGTAATTTATCAATAAAAGCTGCAGCGTTTTCTCCATGTCTGAAGCTGTTTGTTCTGACAGCAGAATGTTGCTGCCCTCTTGATTTCATGTACCAAGCAACTGGGTGGGATATTTGGTCACAGTCGGACGGATCCAATAAACACTCAGGGCTGGTGGGAGCGACCCGACAAAACCTCCCACTCAGTAACATCTTGTACTAGTGCTCTGTTCTCATATGACCAAGCAAAGAAAAGAAACCACCCAGGGTGGCACAATTGTTCTAAATAATTAAAAACCAGAGCAGTTGCCATGATTTTTGTTGATTTCTGTTCTTCCAGTTTGGTTTCTCTTGGTGAAATATTAACATTCAATGCTTTGGTTTACACTAAATATTGACAGTATGATCATGGCGATCATGATGATTTGTGACCTGATATTGAAGGTCAGTTGTTACCGCCCAGGAGTTGGCTGCTCTGCTCTGTGACGAATTGTGAGAGATGCCAATGCAGTTTAGTTCGCCTTTTCTCGTCCGGTAACATGTAGATATTTAGCTTTCTTGAGAACTTAAACATCAAAAACTCAGTCAACACTGCACTTCTTTGCATCTCAACAATACACCTGCCAAGTTTGGCCGTTGATCGGGATGAGCAGTTGTTGATAAAACTGAAGGACAGATAGTTGAACAGATATTCACTCCATTTATAGTTAGATGGAGCAGATTACAGTGTGGGGGCTCCGTCTTGCAGAGATGAAGTTGACCTTTGCTACAGCTCATCACAATGTCATATCACCTGCCATTTTTTTAAGGATGTTTTTCACAGTTGTAAAATCCTGGTGTGTGTGCTGACACAAATAATTGTGCGTGTTTAGTTTCTGAAAAACTTTAAAAAGGCAATAATTTGTTACTCAACTGGACTTCATGACATCATATTCTGTACCTTAAACACCAACATAGCTCACAGTATTGTTTGGCACAGAGCTGTTTTCAGTCTGACCCAAGGTGCTATGTGGTTTTGCTATTGCTACATAGCTAGGGTTGCGTGCTGATTGTTTATGGACCAGTGTAGGAGGAGAAACATGCGGGTTCAGTGTCATTTCATTCCTCTATTCATCAAGAACTGTCTCAAGTGGTGGAAAGCGGCAATGTTAACACTTGTTTCTTTTATTTCTATCACTTTTTCTTGTACTGAGATTAGCATGCTAACCAGCCTGACTATCCTGTCCCATAAGGCTATTACCATAATGATGGTGGTCACTTTCATCAGTCCGCCCTCCAATCTAGCGATGAGATGATAAAGAAGTGGCGTTGCCTAGAGCACATTCTAGAATTGAATCTATAGAGATAGCAAAAATTTACATAGCACCTTTACAAAACTTTTGGTTCCTTTATAATGCTGTTAACTGTTAACTATAAAGGGTGTGTGAGGTGTGTTCACATGTGTGATTTAGTGGGCAAAACTTTCCTTTTCAGAAATAATAAAACAAACTAATACCAGGCAGATAACTTGAGCTGAACTTAAAAAGGCTTGAATTTGATTTATTTTCAATCTCCAGCCAGTTGCTTGGGTCCATCTGCACAAACAGACGAATTGGACCAAAACAAAACAAATACACATTTAATAGGTGTCTCTTCTGCGAGGTTCCAGCAAAGGCCTGATCATATGAAGTTTGATCAGACTGGACTGATGTTTATGAAACTGTGGTGACAGAAAAGATGGTTTCTGTTCATTTATTTGGACCAGATTGAGACTGTATATTGCTCTGTATCCCTCTAATAGCTGTGGTGTTTATGGGGAGGAGGCACATTGTGTGTCTTGATACCTCATTGCCACCACAGATGCTCAATTGATTGGTAGATTAAAACCCAGCCAGTTGTATTGATTTGCCTGTGTGTTTATATAGGAGTTTTCAAGGCTTTTTGAAAAGCAGATCTGGATAGAAGCTGTTGATAGCAATATTTTGTTTTCTGACTTTAGTATCTTTATATTGTTAGCTCTAGAACGCTATGCAGTATCTTTGGTATTACCGTCATAAACAAGTGTCGACCTTGTTTGGTTCTACTATCAATATTGAGACCCATGGTACCCAACCAGCATGGGATGGGATATATATTCTACTATGTGTGCAACAAGAGATTCTGACTCTTTATTAAATTTTCTGTTCAAATAAAAGAACTGGCATGTGTATTCCCAAAGGCCACTGAAGTGCTGCTTTTGAAATAATTGTATACACATGCCAACTAATTTGAAAACTGAGAAAACCTAGGACTGAAACATATTTGTTTTGTGGCACAATAATGGCCTCAAAAGTGTGTGCCAGTCAAATTGATTAACCGATTGCAATTGTTTTGTCTGGATTATGTTTAACAAGATTTTAAAAAAAAGAAAAAAAAGGAAAATCGTTATAAATTCCCAAAGCCCAGGTTGGCCGTGTTCAGATGTCTTGTTTATTAAATAAACGTCAAAATGCTTGAATATTCTTAGACTATCAACATGTTTGAAGGGTGTCGAGGGATCAGTGTTTACTGCTGTTTTAATGTAAGTTTTTAGTTTGTTTCTGTTGGTACTGAAGTGTTTTGGATTGATGCCCCTGCTCTACTTCAGGATCAGTGCTTCCACTCATTTATGTGTCTTTTATGTTTATTTCTTTTCTCTCTATCCGGCCATCATCATCTTACTGAATGCTACTATTCCTCCTCTTCCTCCTCCTCCTCCTCTCCTCCATAGTCAGATCTAACTGTGAAAACCAGGCTAATGGATCAACACCACCTCACTGCCACTGAGGCTGTGATTGTGTGTGTGTGTGTGTGTGTGTGAGGCGTTCTGCTTTAATGGGCTATTGTTTGTAGAGGTAGCCACTAGAAGTCTGTCGCTCCGCTGACCTGGCCCGCCATACTGCGCAAGAAGCTCAATTAACCCACGCCTCATCCCAGGCCTGTGTTTGTCATTCATCTCTTCCCTCGAGGTTTCCTTCTACTCCTCGTACAACAAAGACAAATCATGAGTTGTTTTTGCCATTAGTGGGTGATATGATATTTTCAGACTTGGTGTGTTCTGAGGATCCCTTGTGCTCCTTCAGTCAATAATGACGTGGTGGCTTACTGCATCTCTCTTCCTCCTGATGCTTGTTTTGCCTGGGAGTCTAACTGTCCAGGGTGATTTCACACACATCCAGGAGTGATTTTGGACCCCCGCCATGACGTCTCCATGCATCTTTCCCTCCCTCTCAAAGCTCACAGCCGTCCCCTTCTTCTTGCCGCTTCCCTCTCAAGCCCTTGGAACCACCCTCCTCCATCTTTAGACTGTAAGACCTCAAAAATCACTGACTCTTCAACTGGATGAGACTATTTTACCTTCAAACATTTTCTACACGAAGCTTGACCACTATTCTGTCACCTCGAAACAACATTATTTTTGTTATTTTCAAGAAAGGTAACATGTTATTCTCTTTATCTTAACTGCATTGAGCACAGTTTACTAGATATGCTGGCTTTTATATTGAGCATCATTGAAATCCATCATTTACAGGAGGCAGAAATTGTGATGGCAACAATTTAACTCTAAATAACTGGATCTGTGAAACCCATATTACTCCCCTTTCAATCCTGATGGGACAGGAGGTGGAGTTTTCATTAAGGATATACCTGATATACTGCTTTCCAATAGCACAATTGCTTGTATATGCTGTGTTTCCATCAATAATTAAGACAGCTTGTCAGGAGCTGTCTTTGGCTGGCAATATAGTGTGAGAATTTCCAAGTTTTTCAACACTTTATAAACAAAATGGTTAATTGATTAATCATGTAAATAATCAACAATTAATCTATAATGAAAAGGAAGCAGACCTAAACTGCATTCTCATGAGGATGTTCGTGTCAGCAGGAAGTATAAGCTGATTTGCTGCCTGGTGAAATACTTTTATTCCACATGAGTAACACACACACATTCTGTCTTAGTCAAATCAAGTAGTCTTTTTGGTGCATAATCCCTCATGTTACTCTCACTTCATAGGAGCTGCAAAAGAAACACTGCAAGGAAACTCATGGGCGAACTTTGGGAGATTTGATTTCTCCGGTCAGAACCTAAACCTTGTGTTATCTTCAGCTAAGCTTCTCCAATAAGCAATCTTCTGCCTCTTGTCTGAAGTCGGACTGCAGTGTGGCAGCAGGTTAAACTAAGATTGTTCAATGTCCTGTGCCTGGCAGTGTTTTCCAGTTTCACTCCTGGAGGTGCGAGGCATTTGAAACCAGATCAGTATACCCGATCAGCCATTAAAACCACACCTAATGTTGTGTAGGCCCTCCTTGTGTTTGCTAAAACATCCGACCCATCGGTAGGGACAGAGGACCTTTGGTTGTCATGGTGTCAATTTGGGGACATTAGCAGCGGATCCTTTAAGATTCTCAGTGATTTTGTAGGTGTGGTGGTGCTGTCCTGGGGAATCAGCCTGGGGTGTACTGTCATATATACACAAGGTTGGTGGTAGGGTGTCATCCAGATGAATGTGAGACATCAGGTTTAGCAAACGTTGCATTAGTATTACTTCATCATTGAATCACTTCATCTCTCTCAGCGCTGACCGATTGTTTGTGGCGGTGAAAACCCCCAATGAGTAACTGATCAAGATGCGCAGATAGCCCTCACTTTTTGGCTAAACTTGAGATTCTTGCACGGAAGAAGACTGGCAGATTTATCTGACCCTTGTCTAACAATCATGAATATGAGCCACCATCCTATGACTGCTTTATGAAACTCGAACAAAGAAACACACACAGAATGAAGAAATAACTCTAAGTGATGAATCTGAGACCAATAGCTGTTCTCATATTCTGCTGCAGGCTGTTTTCTATTGACAAAGTATGTTTCTCTTTCTTTTCTACGCAGATGTTTTCTTTGCATTCCATGAGTTGAGAGTGCACAGATCGGTTCACACGCAACCCTATCTCTCTTTGTACTCTCTCCCTCTCTCTTTCACCTCTTGGGACAGGACAGGTCACACTCCCTTCTGTGTATTGAAACTATCCACACACACACACAGAGCCGCTCAGTTTACCTCTCCTTCCACAGCCGTGGGAAGGCTGGCATCATCCCTTCTCTTTCTTGGCTGTCAATCCAAAACAGACAATGAGGTCATGGGTTAACCCCTCGCTCGAAATGGCCTCAGAGCTGTGAATTTGAAAGGCAGCAGTCCTGCACTGCAGCCTGGTTTATACCTGAAGTGTGTATGCAGAAAATGAAGCCTAAACTGCAGCGTTGTCTCTACATGGGCCAGGATAGGTGCAACAATGGGTAAACCCTCAGAGAGCAGCTAAACAGTGGCTGAGAGTGGGTTAGAGAGAACATGTGGCACTCTGTCAAACAGCCTTGTTTTTTCTGGAAGGATTCTCACCCGTCTGAACAAAAGTCTTCAGGGAAACAGTTTGTAAAACTTTTCTTTTTCCAGCTTTAAGCGAAGCGTTAGCTGATTACAGTAAAAGTCGGTGTCTCAAAGTGAACTCAGACTGAAAAGACTTCACTGCAAACTGGTGAAAATAACTTCAAGAGCAGTAACTGAGATACTTTACAGTGCAAATTCTTAGAAGGAGGCATCTTTTCTCTTTTGGGTAAAAGTAAACCAGCTATCTGGTTTTATCTTTTTTCTGTTTTCTGGGAGAAAGCGAAAATATGAGTTTCAGTAGAGCTGATTCTGCTTTCTTTGCCAACAATAATAGAGCAAGTTCACTTTTTGGCTGCACACCTTGGCTGATAAATCCTTAACCATAACAGCTGCTACTCATCCTCAAGTTGGCTTTTCAGGCATAGAGCAATAAGGTATCTAATTATAGTTGTTTTATTTATGTACAGTATAGAAGCAACTTCTTATCTCAGTGCAGAGTGATTGTAAATCAGCATTTTGATTATGTAGTCGTGTGTCTGTATTCTTTGTTTGTGTTGTGCCTTTCTATGTAACAACTATGACTGTATATGTGTTTATTGATATACATACACAAGCCAGTATCTATATTTTTTGTTCCATGTCATCTCACATCTTATTTATTTGAATTTCCTGATATTTACTCTGTCCCTTAACTTTCTGTCTTCTCCTGATCTGCTGTTGTCTCGTTTGTCTTTCAGTGATCTGAACGGAAACAACCTGACAGTCATCACTAAGTCTGACTCTGGCCTCAAACACCTCAGAGTCCTGTAAGTCACAGCCACATTTATCACAGCCAGACACGCTTTAGAACTACTGTGTTCACCACCATCCATTTTTGTTTGACAAGTCCAGACTTTTCTGGAACCTTCTCTCACAGCTGTTGTGTGTTACTGTTGACAGGGCAGCAGCTTGTATTTATCCATAGATTCTTTCCCACATTTCTCTGGTGTTTAAGGACCTGTAGGAATGTGGAATCATGGCCATGTGCCATTGGAAGCCAGAGGGCACTGAATGATGCTTGGCTCAGGTGATTGGCTAAGGGAGCTACTCCAGAGGTGCTTGTTCGTGTCAAAGTCAACAAATGCACAATAGGAGGTTTATCTGTGACCTTTTGATCTGAAACACTGTGCCCTGTGGAGAGGCTGGATGAGCTGCTGGTTTCCTGTGTTATCCCGGTGGACTGACCGCGCTTGAGTGTCATTACATGGACATGAGGTGTTAAAAGGATGACATGCCAGGACTAATGACATCTCCAAAGGCCTGCTCAAACAGATTAGCGGCCTGCCAAGCCAGGGGCACGCTGCTGTCAGGAGGGGATTGATGGGAAGCAAGCACTTATGGCTTATGATGTAGAAGTCTGTGAGTGTATTTATCAAATATACAGATCCCAGCAGTGTGCACTGTGAGAGAGAGGCAATGAGGCTTTGTGTTTGTAATTGATTAATGGGAGGAGGTGAAAGATGTCACGCTTTGTGTAGAACCCTCAGTTTAATTTTCTTGGAGTGTCATAATTTTAGCTTTCTTTTTTTTCAAGCAATAAAGCACCAAGGCTCTGGCTTGTCTTTTGTTTTATTTGCCAGAGTCACCCTTTCTTCACCATAATTTGTTTAATTTCTAGATGCTCTGATGTTTGTTGCTAATATACCCTGATATCCATTACACAGGATATGCTTTAATTATAAGCTTTAATGTGCTCTAATATAAAATACGATTACACAAGTTTTTTATTTTAAGATTTATTTTATTTCTAGTGATCCAGATTACAAACATGCAACTACATATGACTTGTGAATTTGTAGGCAAAACTGTTTTGATGTTTTACACAGCCTACATTTGTAAAGAGAAGTCTCTACAGAAATCTACAGTGAAGCACGAATTTTATCTATGCTCAGAGTGGAATCTGTTTGTGCTGGTAGCCATCTGATGGAGAACCAGATCGGCAATCGCTGAGAGGGGAGCTGATGATCTGAAGGAGCTGAGAGACTGTGGAGAGACACTCATAGACACATGCACATATACAAATAGAATGAAGGAGATATTTTCAGTGAGATGACTGTCATGTTTACCCTGCAAGTTTCTATTCCTCATGTTTTTGTCCGCCTAGTCGCCTAAACAAGAACTGGCCTCAGCTAACTCCCAGAGCTGCTGTTTCAGAAGAACAAGCCCTGTTCCGCTTGTGAGTACGATTCTGAAACATCTCTTTCTCTACTTACCCTCTTTCTAAATATATAAACCCTGTACTTTACTTCAACACCCCTCTGTCCCATATCCTGTAGGATCAAGGGACTGGTCAGGCCAGGTTTGGACCAGGTCTGTCACAGTCGGGTTTCTTCCCCCAAATTTCATAAACTTCTTCATCACTTTTTCCTTCCTTTTCTGTGCAAACTGTGGTCCATAAGGTAGGGTATAGGATTTAGGAGTTATATTTAGATTTTTATCATATATATTTTTCTGTCTGATTGTTTATCTGCAGCACCTCGCAGCAGGGATGTGGGGTACAAGGTGTTTTGCAAGGAGTGGACTGGGAGAGAGGTAGTTTATTTACAAAGGAGAAGAAGCGTTTATGGGAGGAGGAACAAATAGATTGGACACAGCATCCTGATGATATGCAGATTCTCTGTGTATTGTGCCTTTCATGATTGTGAGTGTATGTATGTATGTTATCAGATTAATTTGACTTGATTTAACCTGTAACTAAACCCAACCTAAATATGAATATTTTTTAGCGCTGTACACTCCAAATTACTTCCACTCTACTCATAATCCTACAACAAACAGACCTACTGTCCATACTCTTGGCATTAAACCATAATACATTTACACTGTAGTGTAGCTTAGTAATAAAATATTTAAAATCACTGAAATATGTTTGGCCTTAAGTAACAAAACCATCACATGTAGAGTAGAGTAAGAGTTATTTTCTCTGCAGCTTCAGGCTGTCTACCGCTGATCAAAAATTGACCCATTTTTCTCACCTAGAAATTGCAACAGTCTCCTCGACAGCAGAGAGGTTCCACAAATACTCACTTACGGTCCCACAGGAGCAGTAGGCACAGGCTAGCTTTGATTTGACAACTCAACACACACACACAAAGAGCTTTTCTTGTTTAATAACTGGAAGCTTGGACACGGTCGGTTACTATGCGGCTAAATGTGTCACACGCAGACACTGCTGTGAAGTCTTTGTTATAGATGTGTGTTTGTAGTGTGGGATGGGGAAGATATCTGCTAACTGCCTGGAGACGCCTGGAAACACACTACACAAACACTGCTGGAGAGAGAGAAAGAAAAGCAAACATAACAGAGCTCTTTAATTAACTTTTCTCAGTGATTGATCCATTTATGACTGATGTGTTTTTGTAGCCGTGTGTGTAAGTGTTCGCGTGTTTGTGTGTGATGGTTTGAATGGTTGACACAGAAAACGTGCAGATACAAAGAGACACTCTTACTTTTCCTCTGAGCGCAGACTCAGGGGGAGTAAAGTGGGTAACAGCCATGAAAAATAACAGTGAATTACAGGAGATGAACAGGTGGACGTGTGTAGTGTCAATGTATGTGTGTGAGAGAGAGAGAAAGATATAAGAGAAAGTGAATAGAGTGATGAATGGTAAAAGAAAGTGTGTGTATGTTTGTTTGTGGATGTGTTGGATGTGTGTGTGTGTCCTGATTATTTGCTGTTTGCCTTTTTGGCAATTTCACACTCGGGCTCCCATCAGGGAATGCCGAGATGGACTTGGCATGTTCGATCAATCAGTGCACACACACACACACACACACACACACACATGAAGCGACACACTCACAGTGCAGAGCCATTAGCACTTCCTCCAGCAGGAGTGATTGCTTTTCCTCCTGCTGTGTTGATGGACTCTATAAAGCCCCATGTCCCTCGGAAACACGCACACACACACACACAGACACACACACACACACACACTTCCTCTCTAGCGTAATCTGTCACCCCTAACACACACACATGTATGCACACACAAATACGTTTGCATGCTGCTTTTTTCTGTGAGCATTTTTTCTCTTTGTCCAAAACACCCTTCCTCCTCTTCTTCTTCTCTCCACATGTTCAAGAGCAAAATAAACAGACACATTTTACAAGTAAATCCATTAACATGTCCATGTCCAGTTCATTAATAAATCAAAATAATCAGCAACTTTGGATAATCAATAAATTGCTTCAGCTATTTTTCAAGCAAAAATAGCAAAACGATGCCAAACACTTTCTGTTTTCATCCTCTTTTATGAAAGGAATTCTTGTTTTTCTTTGCCATATATCATTTTAAACGAAAATATTAATATTAGAGTTATTGGTCGAACAAGACCAGACATTTGAAGACATTGCTTTTGGCTCTTTTGGCTAATCTAAAATTTGTTGTGTGTCCTGCAGAGAGAAGCCGCTGTTTGTTACAGTTTACAGTTAGAGAGGTCTTCCTGTGGTGAGCACAGCTAGAAATATTACATGTTATAGAAGGTGAAAAGTGATAATGAGTGATAGTCAGAGGCTTAAACTGCTGGAATCAGGCCCAGCAAGATCAGTAGATTAAAAACCAGCATTCATCTCTGATATCCAGCCAGGAAACTGACAGAAATATCAAGAATTATGAACAGAATTTAGTGTGTTTGTTACAGCAGCAGCACTTCCTGCTCCAGAAACCGGGGATCGTGGGTAATAGCCAGAGCCGGAGATTGATCGGCTTTGTTTTCTGTACATGAAAACCACATAACCGCTCAACTCTGCTGCTGTGGCTCAGCAGAATTATGTGGCTTAAAGTTCAAAATAAACAGAGTTAAATTCTTTCTTTTTTTTCTTTATAAAAAGCCGAACATTTTAGTCTTTTTCCACTTGCATGTACTCATTCTTCCTTTGCTCTAGTACAGGGTGAACTGGAAAAAGTGAGAACTTTATAATAAACTTCTGTCAGCCAACAGAACATGTATTTGTCACATTATACACCTCATCCACCCCTTTCTTCTTACGTACCTATTTTTTGATTCATCAAAAAAAAAAAAAACAACAACAAAAAACATCCATCTGGGTCCTGGAAAAAATCATGCATTTGCTAGTTATTTTGGAGATTCATGTGATATAACATAGACCCTAATTTAATGAATAAATAAAATCAAAACACAAACCTCAACTCAAATGAACCAAAGTCTGCATGGACCTGTGTAGAACTGGAACCTGAACAGATGTGAGTCCAAGAAAAACACTCATGCGGCTCCACTTTATTTAAAGCCCATTAGGAGCTCATGAATCTGTTACCTGAGCCTGTTGGAAAAAAACCTCTGATTAAAACAAATGGACTCTTCACTGGGGTCTTCAACACTTTCATCTCTCAGTTTGCTTGAGCTTTACACGACTCTGAATACAACAATATTCCTCCTGTTTGATGGAAACGGCCAAGTTCAACATTAACCTAATCAGTCACAGACTGGTCACATTATGAAGCTACAGCACATCATAGCTTTTCTTGTTTGAAGTGATAGCAGAGAGATATATTAAGATCCATCATGTGATCACAGCTCCCCCCTCAGTCTGTCAGCTCATCTTTTTCCCCACATACACTCTCTTTGCCTCTGTGTCCTCTACACCTCTGTCCTGTTGCTTCCTTTTCTTGTTTTTGTAGACTCTCAGTTCTCTCTCTCCCCCCAGTCTTTTGTTGGCTCTCTGCTGTTGTGTGAAGGGTTCGCTCCACACCCAGTAACAGCCCTTTGTGTGTTTTGATGATACCCAGAGGCTGCCTGAATATGTGTGTGTGTGTGTGTGGGCGTTCATGTACCAGGGTGCCCCCCTCCCAGCACCTCCCTTTAGCCCAGGGGACCCAAGAATTAGGGGAGTGTAGCTAAATGCCTCTTCACACACACACACACTCACCTTGACCCGGAGGTGAACTGTGTGGTTAGCCAGTCGATACAGAGCTCCAGCAACTGTGGATTGATGGGATTTTCTCTGTCATTCCAGCATCTTGGCAGAGTGGTGCTACATCCTGTCAGAGCTTAATAAGGACTAAACAAAGTAATAATCAGTAAAAGTCAATGGCAGCTTGAAGCATGCAGAGTCCCTGATCAAACATGTTGATGTTTACAAGTGAGGTCTGAATAATTCAGATGTGATTTTCTTTGGAAATGCTTGAGAGTATCATACAGAGGTTATGACCACAAGTAGCTCCATGGAGCAATGAGCCTTTATCAGTATAGTGTCCATTTTGTTCAAGCATCTTTTGCATGTGGACGAATGTTCCAGTTGAAGGCAGGAAAGAAGACTGACCGTTAGCATGGATCTTCTGCACATGGTTAGGACTCCTCTGAGACACTGGGTACCCCTTTAGTTTTTAGCATTTTTCAACATGTAGGGTACATTACAGCATTGTTAGACTTATTACTTATTTCTTATGGTTAGGGAAAGATTGTGGTGTGGTTCACTGTCACTTGCAGTCTCACCACATATACTGTATGTCTGCAGACAACAGGCCGCAGTCTGCTTGACTCATGCATCAACTTTCAGTGCAGCAGAGAACAAACTACCTTGCATGTTGAAAAGCGATGCTAAAGTGGTACCCAGTGCGTTAAAAAGTGAGTAACCATGGATGCATGCAGAAGACGCATTCAGCATGTTTGTTTAGTTTGGAATATATACACAATGTGTTCTGATGAGAGTTTATGTGTTTACAAGAATGGAAAAATCACTGAGTAGCTTGTGTAACTGACTACTACATCTTCTTAGTCTTTTGAGCATCAGAAAATCAACACCTGCTGGCTCAGAAAGATAGAAAATATGAAACGTTTGTCTCTCTGAAACAGCAGCTGTGGTTGATTGCATTAGAGTCAGTTACAATGGATTATGGTAGTGACATGATTTCTTGTTTTCCATTCTCCACATGAACTTCTAAAACCAGTCTTGCACCATATATTATCCATCCATCCATTTATTTTATTTGATAAATGTGTCCGTACAGGTGCCATGTAACCATGAAGAAATCAATTCACATCGCATAAAAAAGGAAGAGAATTGAGTCTGAGTGAGTGTGCACAAAATAGGAATAAACCAGGAAATTAAAAATGTGTGCAGGATTTAATGTGTGTCTTTTGGCGTGTGTCATAGCGGTTAACATCCCCCTCAGACACTTGGAGAGTTTCTCTCATTAGGCAGAATGGCAGAGCTGTCCTCATTAGCCCAGCTGATTGGCATCTGAGCACCGCTAATTAGCAGTGTGAAGCTAACAGAGGCGGTGACAGCAGCTGCCGAGCTGCGGCTGTTTAGAGGCTAACCGGAGTGTGACCTCGCCGTTTACCCAACTCATTTTCTGAGCGAGAGGAAGAGTCATATGTCTGTGTGTGTGTGACTGTGTGTGATAATTGCTTGTATTAGCATTTGTACTGTATAATTGTGTGTGTTTGTGTGCTTTCATGTACGCATGTGCTAATTACACAGCATCTGCACAGCAGTGTGGTGTGTGTTGTTGTTTGTGTGATTGGGTGACATAATTATTTATAGGTGTATCTGCAGTATGAGGAGTGAGAGACACAAAGTGTGTGTCTGCACATGCATTAATTAATATTGTTTGCCTGTGTGATAGTTTTGCAGTGATGCAGTTTTTGTAAGTGTCTGCTGTCTCGGTGTGTTGTGAGATAATTGGATGTGCAGTATGTGGATCTTTACATTGTTTGTGTGTGTTTAGTGTTTGTGTGCACCATCTGGTTGTGCACAAAGAAAACCAGTCATGAGTAAAATTTTTCTTGTAATAAATAGTTTGAATTCTGAAGAACAGGTACTGTTGAATGTCTAATTACCTCATTTAATAACAAAAATAGCCACAACAGATTCTATTCTAATGATAAAATTAGTTTATATAACTTTTAAATAAAGAAACAGAACATCATTTGCAGTGACTATCTGCATTTCCTTTCCTTTCCATATAAGATATAAACTGTAGATACCTCCAGCAGGGTTTAGGGTTTCTTTAACTACGTGTTTTAAATGCTTTTGATCCTGATTGGGAACGACTACGCTGATTTGCTTAAAATATCGATATGGAAATTATGACTCCTGACACTGACATGACTTGATCAGCTGATAGTTTCAAGGGACTGCAGGGGACTGATGTAAATTTCATCATTGCAGGTTGTACACGAGGCTCTGTGTGGCCGTCCACCTACACACTTATGTTTAGTTTCCATGTGGGCTTGTTCTCGTATAATAAGAACAACTATGTGTCTGTGGTGTCCACAGCTGTCAAAGGGAGGTATAAAAGAGAGAGGTTAGACTTGTACTTTGCTTTGTGAACAATAACTCAACGCAAAGTACAAGTCTAACCTCTCTCCTTTTTAACCTGACCTTGGATCCAAAGAGCACCTGATTTTAGATACCTGGATTTGTGACACAGCCTGGGATTTGTACTCTCTTGATCTTGTTGAACTGCATGAAAGCTCAGTCCACTCACATTAATACAGAGGTGTTGCAGAGTGGTTTTGGCTGTACAGACACCGGTGAGAGATCACATTAAAGCACATAAAAGTCTACTGCTATGTTTGTTATTGTCAACAACTCCCATGAAAAGATCAAAACCAACAATCAAGTGGTGCCTTTGCATCTGAAACCTGATACGTCTTATTCCTCAGTGCCTCAGAGCGCCACTGTTGTCCAGAAACTATTGATATCGATGAGCCACACCGCTGCACTTGGTATCATGTTCCTTCATTAGGCCTACTACAAACTGCTTGAATTCATCTCACATACACTGTCCTGCTGCTGCTTTTTAAAAATGAATATATTTGTGATCCATTTTCAAAGATTTCCATCTTGAGTGGATGTGATTTTTGATCTCATATACTGTAACCTGCTGCTGCTTTTCAGTTTAACCAGTGAAAGAGAAGTCCATCAGAGACAGGACAGAAACTTTATTCCCTCTCATGCTGCTCCTGCTAAAACTTAACAAACACAACTCTTCTACAAGGAGCTTTGTATGAAAAGTGTCGACTGTGTGTTCAGTCCATTTGCACATGCATGCATTTTTGATATTTACATTATCTGCATGACTCAGTTCTGTCATCGTAGCAGACGCGGGAGCAGGATTTTCCCAGAATTTTAGTTTTCTTAAAGCTGGGACTGTGGGTCGCTCCCTGCTGTGTGCGGTAACAGCTTCACGCTGGACTTCAGGACCTGCGGTGAGGTCCGACACCATCACTCCCCTTACAAAAACCCGCTCGGCTGTTATTCTTCAGCCCAGAGTGTGTGTCTGAATGTGTGCGCTCGTGGGAGGTCAGACCGGGAACGCTGATTCCTCCCTGTCATGTCCGTCCAAAGTAAAGCTGACACGCTGAGAGTGGTGGAAAAGCATGATGGGAAGAAACACGCAGCAAATCGCTAATCTTAGATTGACGCTCAAACAAATATTAGAGAGAGACAGCGGACAATCACATTCAGCTCTCATCTTTCTCTCTCTCCCTTGGGTTTTTTGTCATTCTTCCTCCTCCTCCTCCTCCTCCTCCTCCTTCTCCTCTTCTTCTTCTTCTTCCTCTTTCTCCTCAACCTCCATCTGCCTTTGGGGTTTTTCAATTAAGCACTGTGCTCCCCTGTGGATGGAGAGAAAAAGGGAAGAAAGAGGAGTGAGTGATGAAGGAAAGAAGCAGTTGCTCATGGAGGGAGGTAGAAAAAGATGGAGGGAAGACCTTTGTCTTGATGAAAGTTGAAAAGGCTAGGGGATTGTGGAGAGGTGAAAGAAAAGGGAGGGAGGAAAGTGAGGGATAAAGCGAGAGGGAAGGTCGATTTTCAAAAGGTAAACTAAAAATAAACTGTAAAGGAAACTGAAGTGAGAGAGAGTGAGCGGATTAGAGAGGTAGAGAACGTTCACTGTATTTACCTCCTGAGCTGGCTGAGTTTGGCCTGTTGCCACGGTTACAGCCTCCTTCGTGCCATCGGGTCATGAACCTTCCCATAGTTCTGTGGGTGTGCGTGTCATGTGCAATGTATTCATGTTTCTGTGCACTAATAGGAACATGTGTGTTTGTCACGCAGTGCGAGTGTGTGTGTGATTGTGTTGAATTGAGAGGCAGCCTCTGGATGTGAGGCTAATATTTAGCATGTGTGTGTGTGCGTGGTGTGTTTGCGTGTTCATGCTGGGAGGAGTGTGTGTGTGTGTGTGTGTGTGAGCTCCTGTGTTTTTTGTCCCTTTGTCTGTGTGAACTCTCTGCCTGCAGCCCTGCGGTCGACACAGAGGCAGAAGGGAAATTAGAAAAATGAATGTTTGTGGGCTTCAGATGTAAAAGAAAAAGTTTTCCTCTCTGTTTTTCTCTGTACCTTTCTTATAGTATGGTTTAGCTGGTCTTTAACCTCTTGAACCATTTTGCACCTGGACCTTATTTTCCCATGTTTTTGGTATAAAAATCTTGCCACTCACAGGCTCAGATTGTTATTACAAGCGTCCTACAGAGGCAGAGCTTTTTATTAAAGAGTAAGATCCTTTTAGTTTAACCAGAAACATCACTATATATCAATACCAGACTCCATTGACAAAAACAGGAATTTTAGGAGGAGCTGCTGGAATACCACTGCCTCCATCTGTTAGTTTGTTTGTGTTACTGTGTGACTTTCAGTGGTGGAAGAAGTAATCAGATAGTTTAAATAAGTAAAAATACAACACAATAACACACAAGTGTCTTCTGTGTTGCACTCACCCTCATAGCTTTGAAGTATATACCAGTTAATTGGCCAATCAACAGTGAAGAAGTTTATTACGCTGAGAAGTTTTGGAGCTTTTGATACTGAGAGATTTTGTTGAGTAGTTCTTTAATTTTCACTTTTGGCTTTTTGAAACATGTAAATACTAGATTTATAAGCAGTATGTAAACATTATATAACTGTAATGTAGCTGTAATGTATTTATCAACAACTATAACTCCTCCTATGCTGTAACAATGTAGAATATGTCTTTATATGAGAAGTTTCCTTTATATTTCACATTAATAAGCACTTAAACACATTCTTATATCTGATTACAACTACATTACAGTGTGTTATATGTTTGATGTTTGTATACTGCTTGTAAATGCTAACTAGAGGGACATAAAGTGTTACCAGATTTTTTTCCTTCTTCTCTAATTTGGTCTTTCCCTTCATCTCTCTCTTTTCAAATCCCTCAGGATATTTATCATAATGAGGAGGATGTGTATAACTGTGTGTGTGTGTGTGTGTGTGTGTGTGTGTGTGTGTGTGTGTGTGTGTGTGTGTGTGTGTGTGTGCGTGTGGTGTGTGTGTGTGTGGGTGGATGTATTTGTCAAAATGAGGGAGATCTTGAGAATGAGATGATCTTGCGAGTCGAGTCCGATCAGCTTCCTCTTGTCTGATCTGCTTTGACATTCCTGTTAATTCCTCAGTGTTATTTTGTGATTGTGTGTGTGTGAGGTGAGACTCCCAGTGTGTATCACTGGCAGGTCTTTTTAGGGTCATCCTCTCTGAGTGTGGTTTGTCTGTGTATGCTGATGCTGCAGCCGACCACTTATTTATTCTCTCTGTGCTCCACATCTGGTTTTAACTTTCCTCTCTCTCTTCACTCTGTTGGGTCTCCTCTGCAGCTCTTCCTTCTCTTTTCTAAACACTGTTTTCCTTCCATCTCTCTTGTTTCCTCCTCTGCGTGTTTCTCAGTATTGTTCACTTCTGTAGGTGATAATAACTTATTTAAGGTGTTTATACTGTGAGTGTTTGAGTGCGTCAGTTTGAGGAGGGGACTAGACTAAGATGATAAAATATTAACCATGTTGTTGCTCTGACTGTGTCTGCTAACCTGGCAGGATGGGGGTGTGAGTAAGTCATGCTAGGGTCACGCTACACAATTTTAGCCCTGATTTCAGTTTCAGAACAGTTTTTGGAGATCAAGAAGAAATCCAGAGCAGGAGTTGTACAACATCAACAATCATGGCTACTAGAAAAGTTCCTTTTCCCTCGCTCGTTTCTTACGGACATCCATTTTGGGAAAAAGGAAAAAAATTCTGTCTTGTGCATGATATCACGTCATTTCCTGTGTCACCTATCGCTTGTTTGTACTCATTGGGGATTCCTCCTGTTGCTGATCAGTCGTGTAGCGTGCAAACCACAATGATTTCAAGAATCCCGATTATAAGACAACAAGTAACTCAGTAGAGTGAGCTGATTAACACTGCGTACAAGATCAATACAGCTGCAGTGTCTGACCAGCTTTACTTGTACAGTTAAGCAGTTTAGTTACAGTGGTAATAGATTACCTAGCTAACAACTATTGATCAGCTAACATCAACACATAAATGACTCAGTCATCTTCATAGGCTCTAACTCATACTGCCTCCTCATTTATACAGTTAATAATGATAATGATAATCTTAATTTATATAGAACTTTTTCAAACAGAGTTACAGAGTTTTGACATGGGAAAATCAAAACAGAGTTAGCACTATAATAAACACTACAACAGCCTGTTGAAGCCGTATGTGTTAAGGCCGATCTATACTTCTGCATCGAGTCGCCGTAGCCTGACATGCACCTCTGTTAAAATGTAAATACATGTCGTGGTGACAGACGTGCACCCATTCTCACCTTTACCTGCAGGTGGTTTGAGCACGGATCTTCGCTCTGATTTCTCCCTGATAATCAGGATATACACTGTTAATGACAACAACAGAGCATAAAAAACTAAAAACAAAATGTGAAAGAGTAAGACTGGATCAAGAGTTAAAACAAGTCCAAGTATCAGTGATCGAGAAACAAACTAACTGTGAAATCAGCCGCCGTTTAATTAAACCAACCTGTGCCTGTTCTGAGTTGAGAGATGGATGGACAGAGGCGGGATGAGGAAAAAGATGAGTAGGGAAGGAGTGGGAAAGTTTACCTTTCTCACCCTCCTCTGAGGGCATGGAGGGAGGAGGAGGATATTGAAACGACAGGAGAGACGGCAGAACAATGGGAGGATGAGGAGGGAGGGAGGAAGGACGGAGGGGAGGATGGACACGGACACAACGGATGACAGAACGGATCAGAATAGCAGGAGAGAGAGCAAATATTATGAGACTACCTACTGTCCACACACACACATACATACACACACATATACACACACATGTCCAGCTCCAGCTCTGACCAGACTGTTTCCCTCCAGTAAACATCATATCCAGCCTCCTGGTGTCCTGGCAACGGATGTCTTGGTAACCTGATGGGAAAGCATCTTTAATATTCTGTGTGTGTGTGTCTGAGAAGAAAGGACATTTACTTATTCTTACAGGAAACTGCTGGTGGGTGGAATATGTTTTGCAACACTGATCAGGCCACAACATTAAAAAACCACCTAATGATATTGTGTCCGGCCTCTTTGTGCTGCCAAACAGGTCTGACCTCTGAAGGACTTTTTGGATCTCTGGGGGTGTTCTTCGGCAGTGGATCCTTTTGGATCCTGTGGGTTGCAGGGTGGGACAGATGCTGGATTAGATTAGGATCAGAGTAGTCTGGAGGCCAGGTCAAGGCCTTGGCCTCTTTGTCGTGTTCCCGAGGCCTGCTGTCAGGAGGATGTTGTTGCCATGGGGGGAGGGGTGCTGGTCTGCAACAATGTTTAAGCGGATGGTATTTGTCAAAGTAACGCCCAGAGAATGCCAGGATGCAACCACCAACCCATCAGGACTTCCTGCACCATGATCTTGCAGAGTTTTTCTATTTCTGGATGTAAATTGATAATTGCATAAATGCCAAACCATCCTCAGAACTATTTCCAGTGTCTAGATTTCACTACTTTTCATCATGGAGTCCCTCAGTGACTGAAACAGCAGCATCTTCTGCACATCTTAAGAAATACCAAGCTGACCTCATTTCCCCATGTAAAGTCACTATGGCCATGCTCAGGACCGACTTGGCCATTTCCAATGAGGCCAGGTTACAGTGCCAATGCAGACCGACTTCCGGTAAAGAAACAGATTACAGGTTCAACCTGGTTCACCTTTTGCTGAAACGCAACGCCATCTGGCAAAGTGCTGCAGCAGCCAGTCATATACTGTACATGCAAGCACACATTCCTGGAAATGACGCTGTTAAATGAGCACTGTTTACCTTTCAGTTGTCCTCGAGCAAGATGAAATAATTGACACCTTGATAACTGTTCTGAGTTATAAACCTCTGTGCAGTGTCTGCGCCACTTTCCTCCTCAGCCACACCTGAAAACAACACGCCCCACCAAATTAGCCTCGCGCTGATTTATCACAGGACTGTTTTCTGTCTGAATGTCTAGACTATTTGTGCACAATGTGATGAAGGTTTACCAGAGGAACATTTGTTGCAGTAATTGCGCCGCTCTTTAGTCTTTTTAGCGTTGAACTAATCCCCGCTCAAACACACGTTTTGCCGCGAGCGGCAGTAGCGTTTGTGAGCTGAGCCGCTTGTCTCTTTCGTTTCCAGCCGTAGAGAAATATTTGTACAAACAGAACTGAAATCCTTTATAATATTGGTTTCCTGCTCTGCCTACATCCTCATGAGGCAGTGAACAGAGGAGGACAGACAGACAAAATAAAGGGTTAGTTTGGTTCACATTGGCCTTCGAAGCCTTCTGAAATGAAGCAGAAAAACTGCGCACAACTGACTTCATCTCATTTCCTCCTCTGTCTCTTTCATCAAGCTCCATTTCTCTCTCCGTCTGCATCATCATAACAATCCTCTCTTCTGCTCCAACTCTTTTCCTCTCTCTCTGTCTGACCTGCATTCTGTCTCTCTTACTTTTTCTACTCCCTCTGTATTTTCTCTATTCATCCATCCTTTTCTTCTTCATCTTCTTTCCTCTACTATGTTTTGCGTTATCCCCGCCACCTCCACGTCCTGTACCACCAATTAATTTTTCACCTGTCCATCCATCACCTGTCCTCCTCCTGCCCATTCTGTCACTCGTATATCCCCCATCGTTTCCTTTGCTGGTTGTTTCACGTCACTGCTGAGCTTTTATCCTTCAACAACACAGTGATACCTCTGCTGCACAGTGTGTGTGTAGGGTTTTTTTTTTAGTTAGTTTAGTTCTGCTTCATCTGGCTTCCTCTGGTTTTATCTGGTGATGCATTTTATTTCAGGCTGACTTGCTGCTGTTAACCACTGACCTCTCTGTGATACTTCCTCTGGTTTGGCCACAAAGAGGAAACCTCTGGTTTACCACTGAACCTCAACAGAGACAGAGCTGTAACCGACAGAAAACTGAAAACACCAAGTGGCTTGACAATAGAGACAAGATCATAGCTGTAGTAAGGTCTTTGCAAGGCTGCAATGCACAATATATGCATAAAATAAAATTGTTGGTGGAAGGAAAATGGAGAGAAACGTTGTTATTTCAGTTCCTTTAACTCATATGACCTGAACTTGCTCTTTCAGCATGGTATACTGGCGAGGAGATGTGTTAACTTTGTACGGAAACACACACTGGTCTTAGCTATTTAGATCTTTACCACAAATGGGGAAACAAAAGTAAAGTTTGTACCGAGGGTGACACCAGAGGGAAGACTGTATTGTTACTAAAGGGTGTGGGCGGCCATTTAAGGTCTCTGACTTGAGTTTGTGAGACTTTTGAGCTGAATGATAATATCAGACTAACATGTCTAAAGTTAGCCAGTTAATATCCAAGTTAACGGTTGCTGGATGTTTAGCTGTTTAGATGTTTTTGTCTATAAACCATTGGTTTTGTGTATATATAAGCATTTTTGATGACGATGGTGGTTCTATCATATTTAAATCAGTCCATCTGCAGTCAGTGTGAACTTTTCTGTATTAAACCAGACCACGGTCCTTCACTAACCTTAACCAAGTGCTGTGTGTGTCTAAACAAAGCCATATAAATAAGTGTAGTATTACTTAGTGAACCTATGTGGTTGTTTTAGTCCCATGACTGACCTAAATTTAAAAATGTTTATTGGTTTTGTTGTTCCAGCACTTTCTTACATATTGTGGAGTTTAATAAGTTAGTAAGTTTTCAGTGGTAACTTGTTAATAAAAAGTACATTATCTTCATACAGACAGAGAATAATTTCTCCTCTTCACCCTCTCATAAAGGAAATTACAATACACGTTATCTGCCTCAGTTGGTGGTATGCAATTTACTTTTCCGCCCCCAATTCTGCAGAGAAAACAGTAATTTCAAGAAAACAAACCCAGCTAGACTCAGATTCAGTCTTTTCATTCTGTTGAGTAAATCTAACTCCTTTCACATAGAAGTTGTTTTGGTTGTGAACCAGTACATATATATTATATCAGCAGTGTAGGTCTCAGTAAGTGGGTGTTTCCTCTGCTGTCATGCTCTCTGGTTTGACCCTGACATTAATGGAGTGTGTCTGAGGTCCTCCAGGGCAGCCAGAGATGATGTACATCCTCCTCTGTGGTTTATCTGACACACACACACACACTCTCTAATTGTTTTATCCTTTCATTTGCTTTTATCAGCTGGTTTCGTTGTTGCTGTTTTCTCCTACTCTGTCTTTCTAGCGTTAGCATCGTATCTCTTTCTTCTTTTTTTGTCAGCAGTGAAGTCGGTCTGTTGTGTCATTGTCGCACATGTCACCCCGGGGGTTGAGCAATCTGGTTGTTGTCCCCAGACTCCTCCAGGCAGGAGGAAACACCATTAAGATAAAGAGGAACCGGTGTTTAGATTCACATATATTAAACCAGCTGGTATTGCAGCGGATCAGCCTGAAGACGAGACTGATGAGGCTGCAGGATGACCCAGTGCTTACCAGCAGGATATAAGACAAACAAATGTTTATACGTTTAAATTATATACAGTTTCTGTTTCTTATTCTGTAGGTCATCTGACAGATGGAGAAGATACGGAGGCTTTCTTTTGTCAGTATGCAACAACACAATAGGACAAAGTTGTTTCTCTGTTTTATTCAGGGACCTGAGGAAATGCATCCAGGCCATCCTAATGGAGAGAGCCTTCAGGAGCCACGGACTGAAAAACTCAGCAAGTTAGCGCACAAAGACACAAACACAGCAAAGCAGAGAATAAAAATAGTATATAAGAGAAAAGGAGCGAGGTAGGTGATAACTGCGTAATGAAACATCTTTACATCAGATTCTCCAACATGCTTTAAAGCAAAAGTAACTAAACCCGTAATAAAGGAGCTGTTGTGTTTTTGTTCTTTTTATTAACAGTCAGCTGGATAAAACCATATCAGCTGTATAGGAGGAGGGGGGCTTTTAGAGCCTGGGCGATCTCTGGAAGTACTGTGAGTATTCTTATAAACCACTTTAAACCTGAAGTACCTCAGACTGAGATTGTTCCTACTAGCTTGTTTTGTGGCATGAATATGAACCACTGCAATCACTAACATGATCCTGGTATCTGATAGACTCCTCAATCATCTCCCTCCATCACTCTTCTTTTCTCCTGTTTCCTCTTTTTATGTACAGCACTCTAAACAACAATAACATCAGCAGCATTCCAGTCTCCAGCTCTGAATCCACATGTCAAGCTCCGCACCTTGTAAGTTCTTCTCAGCTCCTTTCACTACATTTCCCAGAATGCCAGAGTGTTCACTGTATGAAGAGCACACTGAGACTTGACTACGCTTTGTATTTTTATTTGTCTATCTCCATCCTTGTTTTTCCATACCCATCCTCCTCCTCATTTCCCCCTTTTTTCTCTTTCCTTCCTCCTTTCTCCCTCCTTTCCTCTCCCACACTACTCCTTCCTTCCTTTCTTCTTCCCTATTTGTTGTCACCTGTTCATCCTCACACTTTCCATCTCTTACTGTCCCTTCTTCTCCTTACATTTCCTTGATCTCCCCCCTCCTCCTTTCTTCATCACCTTTGATTCCCCTCCTTCTCCCTCCTTCCTCTCTGTCTCCAGCCTGCTCCACTCTAACTCTCTATGCTATGACTGTCACCTGGCCTGGTTGTCCCGTGGCCTGCGGCAGCGTCACGTTAGGCCTCCTACACCCAGTGTGCCTCCCACGCTTGAGGGGCCTCAACCGCCTCGAGCTGCGTTAAGGGAGACTTTACTTGCTCAGGTACAGCAGCAGCTCAGGTGTTGACTAAAATGCCAACTAAAAGGTCCAAGTCTATGTGATGGATTGGAGGTTTGAGTGTTTTTCTTGTTTGTTTTAAGGCCACAGCGGTAGCGCTCTGCTCAGCCGTGCAGCCTGGCGCCCTGCCCTGTCCTCATGTGCTCCTGCAGCAACAACATTGTGGGACTGTCGAGGAGGCCTCACTGCTATCCCCCGCCCACCTCCCCTGGAGGCCACACTGAGATGTGAGTACCCCAGAAAACAGCTGCAATGTAGAGTTTTATTTCTAGAAGAGCTCATCTAACAGGAGAAGCTCGTTAGATGAGCCTTTCTAGACACATGCAGCACAGTCGGAGAAAATCCACGTGAGACGCTTTTCACCCACTGGAAATACTTTTAGGTGAGGACTGGTGCCTGCAGTGTATGCGGGAGACCAGCACCGCTCAACGGCGCCCATGAGTGAGGGATAAAATGTAATCAACGCTACCAGTCATTCACTGTGAATTCTCCAGGCAATTACCTGCTCTGTTCACACACTGGCTCGTTACAGAGATCGCTACATGGACTTCAGGAGCTGGCAATTAAAGTCCATTCCCGGTAATGTCTAGAAAGTTCAGGTTTATCAGTATGTATGAAAGCAGCCAGAAGCACATTAACAGCACAGGCTGCTGGTCAAACCAGACCAGACTAGAGTTTAAAGTCACATACTTTTCACACACTTTAAATGACAATGCTACTACAAGTAAAGACTTAAAGAACCAAATCAGAATATAAGAATCTAAACACATTTCCATTTGGAATGCAGTATTACTTATGTAACTGTGTTGATTCTTCATGTGCTCTTCTAGTTACATTAAATATAAACAACACTGAAACCCGTCTTGATTGAGTACACTTTGCCTTTTGGGGCAGTTACACACACTCACTCCATTCCTCTGCACTTCAGCTCAGGCTTCAGTAGCGTGACAGGACCGTTCATCACAGCGGGTGGTAACTTGAACAAATCCAATAAATAGATTTTATAGGCTATTACATGTACTCTACATTTCCAGCCAATAAATCAGTCGTTCTGATGTGTGATCCATTGTGCGCTCCAACATGCCCGCCTCAGCTGCAGCATGGATGAGATACAGTACAAACTCATGTCTGCTGGCAGGAGAAACTGGAGGACTGAGGGGTATCGGTGTACTTACTGCTAGGATTTTTGCAAACCTTGAAGAAATTTTGTACTTTTGGTGGGAAATCTGCAGTATTACCTACGCTGAATCAAGTTTTAACGTGAAAGTTTCTCTGTTTCTACTAAGGCTCTAAAAACCAAAAACCAAATCAGACAAATGACATGTGAAAAGCTTAAATGCATAAACATGACACATAAATGTCCTGAAAGTCGCGCATATTTATAAGTAATCCCATGAGATAACGCTAACTATTAATTTATTGCTAGTAATCTGAGATCAACTAAAGGATGAGGAACATGGTGGATGAAATATCACATGAGAAGCAACTATTACATTACTTTAATCAATTTATATCTTACATTTCTGTGAGATGTTAAAACTTTTTGTTTCAGAATTGATGTTTATGTTGGCCACTGTCTGAGTAGTCTGAATGGAAACTGCAGACAGGCCCGCTGATGGAAGTAATAACCCGGCTGGCAGCTGTGCTGTGTGTGTAACGACCCCTACAGGAGGCAAATTATGAATGTCTGTCTCTTTTCTTTCTCTCTCCAGTCCTGGATAGAACGGCATCAAGTCGAAGTTCCTCCAGGCGCCTTCACCTCCTACAAGAAGCGCTTCTCGGCATTTAATGTGAGTCCTCCACAGATTTGAAAAATGTAATCTAAATGCCTCAGCTTGAAGTAACACCTGAATGTTTTGTATTAAATGTGATGTTTAATACAAGACAACAATGATTTACTCTGAAGCCTTCATCTTCCAAGAAAAGCAGGAGGACCTGTTGGGTCATGTTGCTTTCTGGTGCTGCCACCAGAACATGGCAATAAATAATGGGAAAGAAAAGAAATTATGGGAGGTCATAAATTAGAAATTCACCTAAAAATAGATGTCAAGTTTCTGTGGAAGTTTTTCAGGAAGTCTCAAACTAGACAACCCTGTTTCTCCTGAAGAGAATATATATTTTTGAGATTTGTTTCAGTCGTTTGCATCAAATTATCAAAGCAAAAGATAGAATTTTGATCAATTATTGCATTTTTTCATATAAATGGTTCGGCTCACTGTAAATGTGAACTGTGAATAATTGAAAATATTGTCATTCACAAAAGGTGAGTACTCAAATCAAGATTTTATTTTCTTAAGATTAAGACTTTTTTTGCTGTAATGTTGAGTCTGCTTTTGGGTGAGTGTTACATCAGCACTAAAATATTTCTCATATGTCAGTGATTTGTGGTATAATTATGATTACCGTGACATTAAGTGATTAAATAATATTTTTCTTGAGGGGTTGTCTGAACGTCAGCTAGACTAACACCATGTAGCTGGGAGCTGTGGTTTCACAGCTCCACCCTTGAGGTTTATCTCGACCAATGATTCAGTATTTTGCTCCACAGGGGAAATGCCTCAGAAATGTTCGTGTTTTTGTTCTGATCTGCCAGCTGACTGCTCTCGTCTCTCTTCTGTCTCTGGTTTTCCTGCTCGACATAACAAAACAGCCCCCGGTGGATTTTTCAGCATCGAGGAACGTTGATTTATGTCAGCCTGCAAAGAGATATAATCTCCATCAGAGGCCTTTTATGGGTCTCGCATGATGAATCATGTATATCATTGTGACCTGGTACATATGTTGAAAATGTATGTTCAGCCACAATAATAATGTTCATGACTTCTGACTTTCCACCCTGTTTTATTTATTTTATTTTTTTCTTTTCTCTTGCGGTTTTGTTCTGTCCACTTGCTGTTTTTTCTTCTCTCCTTGCCTGTTTCATCCCTTTGCATATTCTTCTCCATCTTTGTCTCTCTGTGGCTTTCCGTTTCTCTTAATCTTAACCTTTTTCCCTCTTGCCCTCTGACGTCACCATTGGTCAAACCATCCTGAGTGCGAAAAGATTAGTTGATTACATTACCAGGCTGGTTTAAGTGGTTGTCTTAAAATTTATTATGATGTTGAGCGGACGGATCGGCAGCAGAACAAGGATTTTCTATCTAATATGTTGTGGTCTGGCCTGCCAGACCAAATCAGAGATGTAAAAAAAAAAAAAAGAAAAGAAAGAAACTAACTTGGCCAGCAAGAACAGCTCTTTCTCTCTCTCTCTCTGAGTCTGCCTTTCACATAAAAGTTGCTGTCAAGCTCACTTACAGTCCACATAGTCGGACTCCATGAAGTGGGTTCCTCCACTATATAAATTGGTTTTATTTGATTCGATTTGATTTGGAGATTTGGAAAATTAACAAAAAACCCATTCATGGCTGCTTGACCCTAGAGAATGGAAATATTACATAAAGAAAAGAAATACACCATTAGAGACTTTTCTCTTTTCTATTTGAGGAGAAGGCACAAAGTCAGCCTTCAATTTGCCACTTCACTTACACTTAACAGAGCTACAAAAACAGTCAGTCATTGTAAAATAAAACACATCACAAAACAGAAAGAAAACAAAGTATTAAATCAGTCATGAGTTAAGTTAGTAAAATAATAAATGGATAAGTAAAGCAGTTAGTATTTAGTTCATATTGAAATCCCAGCAGCAGAAAGCTAAAGAGATACAGTAGAGATGTTCCTCAGCTGAGAGGATTTGTTTATTTAAAGCAACATTATGCAAGAATTTAACCTTAAAATAGCAGCTTCAGAATCATTTTGATGGTACACTGACTTGTAATAGAGAGAATGGAGCCTCTGTCATTCCCACTGCTCCCTGAACACCTGTTGTTGCTCTGACTTAGAAGTCATTAAAAACCAGCGTTCATCTCTGAGGAGGAAACGGACGGAAATATCAAGAATTAGAAACAGAGTTTGGTGTGTTTGTTACAGCGGGGATCATGGGTAATATACACATTTCGGGTGTGTTTCACTTTAGTGAGTGGGGCTATGCAGGCTCAAATTGTAGTCAAGGATTACACCATCATCCCTGCCCCTAATGGGTTACTGTTGAAATGGGACAACAGTTCTCACCTTTGCATCAAAACAGAAATGATAGTATGTCTGTCTGCTGAGACTAAAACATGTGTCTGTGTGCGTTATTCCCCAGAGATCTCAGTAACAACCAGATATCTGAGATTGCTCCAGATGCTTTCCACGGCCTCAGAGCTCTCAACTCACTGTGAGAGTAACACACACACACACACACACACACACACACACACACTCACACACACACACACACACGGACACATGTCTGAGAGAGTGTGTGAATAAACTGGAGTTGTTATGAGAGTGCCTCGACCAATATGTGTTTACATACGTCTGTCTATACCTCTGTATGTTTCACCGCATGCATCCGTTTGTGCGACTGTTGGCATGAATAATGCAAAAGTGGCGCCTGCTCTCTGTAAACATAGATTTCTTATGGAATATCAGGACTTACAAATAGACACAGTGGGTGGCCTGCGGGTCTGTCTGCATGTGCGAGTGTGTGTACAAGTATATCTGCATATGCTGTACTGTGGTATGTGTGTTTTCTGACTTTTTAATGGGCTGCGTTTGCATCTATTTTTGTGTAGAAATACAGTATGTGCAGAGATGTAGCAGTGTGAAGCCAGTGGAATAAGAGTCTTACTGTTAAACTGATAATAAAATACCAGACTGATGGAATCCATATGAATACAGGGTATTTTAAGGAAAAAAAAACATGAAGCCCTCTGTGTTTGCAGGGTTCTGTATGGTAATAAGATCACAGAGTTGCCCAGCGGAGTGTTTGATGGCCTGGCCTCACTGGAGCTGCTGTAAGCCCAAACCACAATATGCATAACATTTGTTAGAAGTGACATTTATACTGACTGTGTTTTACATAAATCAATTTCATGTGTCAAACGGCCTGAAAGTGCCTGTGATTTGTTAAACTGAGGGATGGAAACTAACAATCTGTGTCTCATGACCTGCTGCTGTAATGTTACTGTTTTAAGATTTTAAATGTTTATATATGTATTTACCATGCAGTGCATTTCACATGTGGAGCCTTTAGTTGTAATAATTGTGTCAGGATGTAGGAGGGCATAGCGTAGACATATGGAGGTAGTGTCTAAAAACACAGCAGGTCCAAGAGAGAAAGAATAAAAAGGCTTAAAACAAGATGTTTTTCAAGACTGTTCAGAGTGCAGTAAATCAACATAAGCCTGTCCTACACCTGCTGTGATGAAAACATCACCTTGCTGGATTTTGTTTTTAGGTTTTTAACATGAAGAACAAGGCTGGAAATATCAAACTTTAGAGGAAGAATGCACCATGCAGTTGTAGAGTCAGGTTTCATTTCATATCTGTAACACTCTTAGTAGTTGTTCACAGGGGTTGGAAGTCTGGTGGGAAAATAGGGCTTGTCGATATCTAAGCAACTCCCCATTTCCTTATTGCTGATGATCTCCTGTTGTCCCTGCAGGTTGCTGAATGCCAATAAGATCCACTGTATCAGAGCCACAGTGTTCAAAGATCTGGAGAACTTGGCTCTGCTGTCGCTGTATGACAACAAGATCCAGAGTCTGGCCAAAGGCACCTTCAGCTCCCTGCACAGCATCCAGACACTGTGAGACAACGAAAACACTCACACACATATTGTTTCACTCTCACACATTCAGTCTGGTCTGACTGATGTTGTGATTTCCCATCAGCCACCTGGCCCAGAACCCCTTTGTGTGTGACTGTAATGTGAAGTGGCTGGCCGACTTCCTGCGTTCAAACCCCATAGAGACCAGCGGAGCTCGCTGCGCCAGCCCTCGCCGCCTCGCCAACAAACGCATCGCTAGCAGATCAAGAGCAACAAGTTCCGATGCTCTGATCAGTGCCGCTGTGTGTGTGTATGTGTGTGTGACGGAGAAGTAAAGCCTCCCTCAAGGGAAATAAACAGGTGCATACACCATATACAAGAAAGGTTAAATAATTTTCCTCCAGAAGCTTCTTGTCATGCACATGCTCTATTAGCATATATATTAGTTGGTGACAATCTGCTGTCAGACACCAGCGCTCCTCTGTTCACAGTACAGAATCCAGACTGTTGCATTATTCTTTGTCCGGGAAAAGCAGCGACAACAAGCACTTGTTGTGTCTTTTCTCTGATATAACATGTCACAAACCTGTCAAATCAAAGTCAGACAGGTTGGAGGGATCCCCCATGCCAGACTCAAACAATCTTTAGCTAAGATAAAATCAAACTTGTCTGAAGACTGGCTTAGGATCTGGGGAAGCACACAACATGGACCTGTGTCAGAAGCACTCAGGGTAGTCCACACAACACAAGAGTTTTTCTCTCAAATCTCCAAAATTTTAGATTACAAGTTACACTTTTCTTTTGTATCATAGGGTGTCATATCCATTGCAGCCTCAAGGTGGCACCAGTATGGGAAATGTTGCATGCCCGCTAAGAAACAGTAACTCTTAGGAAACAGAGATTTCCTTTTTGTTCTTTTAGGCCCCATTAAAATGATCATGAGCATACCATGATGAAATGTAGTTGAACAGCTCATGTTGTAGCCCCCCTTGCAAGGATGAACAGGGAAAGCATGTGGAGTGTGAGATAAAAAGAGACAGAGAAAAAAATGTGTTTACAAGAGTGTATGACAACAAGACAAGAAGGAAGAGAATAAATCTTGCAGGCTGTAACCGGATGCCTGAACTACAAGCTTCATCTCCCACACCGTGCCAGTATGAGGAGGCAGTATGTGAAGCCAGCCTCTGGCCAGTGAAACCATGGCAGGCTCTCTGGTCACCACATAAACCGCTCCACGCTGCTTTAGTCCACCGCCAGGCCTGGAACGCTGCACGCGGGCCAACACATCGCTTCCATAAAACAGCAAAACAGGGACGCGGGTTGTTTCATTCTTCCTTTCATGTGTAAAAATGTTTGCCGTTTCATACAAGACCTCCTCCAGGAGTGTTTGCATGTGTGTGAATGTTCCTTTAAAACCTTCCAAACCTTTTGACTGACATGTTTTTCTTTATTCTGTTTTTTTTTTCATGACAGCCAAAGAGCAGTACCACATCCCAGGTGATCATGTGTGTTTGTTTGTAAATGTGTCTTGTACTTAAATTATTAATGTTTCTGATGCTGCATCAATGATTCTGCAGTCATAAGGGGTAAAACAACCCGTATTTTCAATTATGATCATTTGAAAACAACAGAAATACTTTTATTTGTGTCTGATAGATAGATAGATATCTTAACAGTCCATCTGCTTGTCCCTCCTTGTGTGTGTCTGTGTGTGTGTGTCCAGGCACTGAAGACAGACGTCTGAGCTACGAGTGTAACAGTAAGCCGGTGTGTCCT
Source organism: Lates japonicus (assembly GCA_033238685.1). Classification (NCBI taxonomy): domain Eukaryota; kingdom Metazoa; phylum Chordata; class Actinopteri; family Centropomidae; genus Lates; species Lates japonicus. Next base: position 74,752 of record BRZM01004728.1, read on the forward strand.
GCTAAATGTCGCTGTGAGGCAAACGTGGTCGACTGCTCCAACCTCCGCCTCACCAAGTCCCCTGAACACCTGCCCTCCTCCACCGAAGAGCTGTGAGACACACACACACACACACACACACACCCTCCACCATACTGTACACTCGACAACTTTTCTGACTTATGGAGTTTTTAAAAATCCTCTCTGTAAAAACCTTTGACTCTAATATATAGAATTTTGAGCTGGGCTTCAATGTTCAGATTTCTGTTCTGAAAATCTGTGCAAATTAATGCATATTTAATTCGATAATGCATCATTTGCATATAATACAAAAAATTATCGTCTTATCGTAAGTGATCAGCAGGAGAAGTTTCATGATGATATCTATTTGTTTGTTTTTTTTACCCTATTCGCCTGGAGTGAGCATTCACAGACATATTCATATATAACATGAATACACACATGCTGTGCATGCAGACACTTTATGGATATCCTGTGCTGACATGTATGTATGGACTCATACTGCATGGATCCACACTCACTGGACAAACACACTCATTCCAAACCGACTCTTTCTGCTAATGATGTTTTTCATGTCTTTCCCTCTGTGATCGTCCTCCCAGGCGTCTCAACAACAACGACCTCTCTGTGCTGGAGGCCACCGGAGCCTTCAAGGGCCTGTCGCAGCTCAAGAAAATGTAGGTCGCTCAGAAAACTTCAACAATGACGAATACCCGTTCAAATCATCAAAAGAAACTTCTCAGTGATCTCATTGTCTGGATTTTCTTCAAAAATAAACTTGCAGGGGAAAGAAAACTTACAGTGTTGTCGGCGTAAAAATACACAGAAAATGCCGTCAAAACAGTAACAAGAGTATTTATAATTAATTAATTTCACCACTGGAAATGTTGACTTTCATTACTGACCATTGAAAACTTTTGCTATTGTGTGTTTTGTCTTTCCTCTTTCCAGTAACTTGAGCAACAACAAGATCTCAGACATTGAGGACGGAGCGTTTGAAGGTGCCCCCTCGGTGGTGGAGCTTCACCTGACAGCCAATCACCTGGAGTCTGTCAGAGGAAGCATGTTCAAGGGCATGGAGGGACTACGCATGCTGTGAGTTCACATAAATATAATAATGATGTTAGAAATGTGGCTGAATTAAATCCCCATGACGACAGACTGAAAAGTTAGGCATTGAAGTTTAAGGATAACTCCGGTACTCTGGAGCCTTAGACCTTTTTATCAAAGAGTAAGATCATTTTTGTTTAACCAGAAACATCGCTATATATCACTACCAGACTCCATTGACAAAAACGGGAATTTTACTTTGCAGAATATGAGAGTTGCTAATCTACCGCTGCCTCCATTAGTTAGTTTGTTTGTGTAATTGTCTGACTTTCAGTGGTTAAAGAAGTATTCAGATCCTTCCTAAATCAGTGGTATTCCCAGCAGCTCCTGTGTTCTGCTCGGTAAAATTGCTGTTTTTGTCAGTGGAGTCTGGTAGTGATACATAGTGATGTTTCTGGTTAAAATAAAAGGATCTTCCTCTTTAATAAAAAGCTCTGTCTCTGTAGGAATCCTATCATAATGTTGTCAGACACTGTCGACAGTGAACAAATGTTCAAGAATTCAAGAATCCTACAAACACAATACAGTGTAAAAAGCTAACCCTACCTTTGAAAAATGTTTGACAGTGATGTGAAGGTGATGACCTTAAATCAACTGTCAAGTCCTTTAAACTCTTTAATCAAATCTGATTATGTGTGTGTGTGATGGGTTTTATGTGTGTGTAGGATGCTGAGGAACAACAAGATCAGCTGCATCCACAACGGCAGCTTCACGGGTCTGACCAACGTCAGGCTGCTCTCCCTCTACGACAACCAGCTGAGCACCATCCTGCCCGGAGCCTTTGACACCCTGCCCAACCTGTCCACACTGTCAGTGATGCTTTTACAGATACAGAACATACTGGATGTGGTCTCTGCTGCTTCTCTGTCATCTTCTTTATCTCCTGCTCTTCATTTTTCAATCCGTCAGGAACCTCCTGGCCAATCCTTTTAACTGTGACTGCCGCCTGTCTTGGTTTGGGGCTTGGCTTCGGAGCAGACGAATCGTGACGGGGAATCCTCGCTGCCAGGGCCCCGCCTTCCTCCGAGAGATCCCGCTGCAGGATGTGGCCGTGCCCGACTTCCGCTGCGAGGATGGTACAATACACACAACCCAAAAATAAACACAAATATACATGTCAGCAGCATTTTGATGTCCCATAATGCCTTTTTATAACCACATCAAGTAAAATATCACCTCTTCACATCAACGTTTTGAAACGTCATTTTCCTGTCTCCTCAGGCTCTGTGCTGGACGACAGCAGCTGTGCTCCGGGGCCTCAGTGTCCCAGCCAGTGTACCTGTATGGACACGGTGGTCCGCTGCAGCAACAAACACCTACAGGCTCTGCCCAAGGGGCTGCCCCGCAACGTCACCGAACTGTGAGTCTGAAAGAGCAACTAAAGCAACAGTTTGCTGCTGCAGTGTAAGCCCTGAAACGGCATCGACGAAAGCTGAGATAATATCAGGAAATTAAGCCGTGCATTCGATATATTATACAGTAAAAGACGTAACAGTAATTATCTTATCAGAGATGTTTATCTTTCCTGATTAAAATGTTTTAATTATCTGTTTCGACTGCACAGTGTATCACTGGATGTATTTGAAAAACTAATTGACTAATGAGTTTTTCTGCAGTAACCAGACACTTCATGCAAATTAAGGTTTTCCTGTCATAAAGTGTCATGTTAATTTAATATATTTTATTCAGGAGAAAGAAAATAAGGGATATTCTGACTTTGTAGAGACACGATTGTGTGTGTGTCAGTGATGTATTATTCAGAAATGATAAATGTCTTTGTGTCGTCGTCTCAGGTATCTGGACGGAAACCAGTTCACCAGTGTTCCTAAAGAGTTAGCCACCTTCAAATACCTGCAGCTCGTGTAAGAGATTCTCATTCTGTTCACACATTACTGCTCTACTGCCTCTGCTAATGTGTCTACATTCAGTACATCTTATTAGTAGGCAATGCAGTCAGAAAGAATTTGGACCCTGGCACATTTTGTTATTGATTTGAAATGAAACAAAAACAAAGATGTGTTGACGTCAAGCTTTAATTTGAGGGTTTTCCCATCCATACTGAGTGAACGTTACAGGACTTGTTGCACTTTTTTAAACCAAATCCACCAACATAAAGACAAGGCAAACAAAAGAAGAAGTATTCAGATCCTTTACTTAAGTAAAAGCACCAACAGAGCAACGTAAAAATAAAAAAATCCTACTTCAGTAAAGGTACATAAGTATTAGCAGCAAAATGTAGTTAAAGTTCTGCAGTAAAAGTACTGGTTTGGTCCCTCTGACTGATACATAAGTCTATATGATTAATACTGAAGCATCAGTGTGTAGCAGCGTGTTACTGTTGTAGCTGCTGCAGGTGGAGCAGGTTTATAAATGAGGACACCAGATAAATCTGAGGGCTCATCAGATGATTAATAAGAGAGTAAAGAAGAAAAAACTAAGTTCTGATTCACAAATCGGTTTTGAGTTTTTGGACTTTTTCCTCTAATCTTTGATATTTGCTGAGATGTTGGATCATTTGAACATTTATTGAAATGAAACTGTGAGAAGTTTAGAGGGAAAAATCACCTTTTGGTGGAGATTTTAACAACTCAGACACCTGACATGTGACCCTGACTACACACTGAGTTTTGTAAAAAAAAAAAAAAAGTCAGCATCCAAAAAGGTTAGAAACTTCTGGTTTAATCTCTACTAGTGTGTCTCAACAGTGTGTTGTGTAAAATCTTCATATTAAAAGTAACTAAAACCACCAGATAAATGTAGTGGAGTAGAAAGTAGAACATTGGAGTGGAGAACAGCTGTATACTGTATATATATTTTATGTCTTTCCATCACCTGAGGTATTGATCCATTAAGTCGGGTTGGATGGATACAGGATGCAACACAGCTCCAGTGTATTTATGAATAAATCCAGCAGGGGGAGCTGTGGACTTTCAGCTCAATCCAAAGAGTGTCTCAGTGTATATTCGTGTTATACACACACACACAGAAACTTTCTCATGTGATCAGCTCAACTCACTGATGAGCAGCATGTACGATCATCTAAAGGGAAAATGTGTGTCTGGAGAGAAAGTGAAGTCAATGTGGAGAGACTGCAGTGTGTGTTATTACACAGTTTGTGTGTACCGCATGTGTATGTGTATCTAACGGGACTGCTGCAGTATGTTGTGTGTGTGTGTGTAGGATTGTGTTTTGATCAGAATTGACTTTTGCCTCCACAGAGATCTGAGCAACAATAAAATCAGCTCCCTGTCCGACGACTCCTTCTCCAACATGAGCCAGCTCACCACACTGTGAGTCGACACACACACACACACACACACACACACACACACACACACACACACACACACACACACGACACACACACACACATGTCCTCGATCTAATGTGTGCTAGAAAGATGTCACTTCAATAAGTCACTGGAGCATTAGAGTGTAGCTGAACATGGGCTCTCACAGTTTGTTAGGCATGGATGTTAAGTTCAGTTCAATAATGGTCAATACAAAAATACTGTATATAACCCTGCAAACAAGAGCTGCAGTTAAACAATCAGAAATCAGAAAGGTCAGCAATCCCTCTAATGGACCCTGGAAATGAAAGTCCATGTGCATGTAACTTCTGAAATAAGAAGTAACACATTCTTTGTGACTAATTTTAGCCAGAGAGACAGATTAATATATATGTTATCAGCAACTTGTGCTTAAGCTAATAACAAAGCAACAATCAGAATCTTTTGTGTCTTTATTGAACAAACTCATCAAACATTCACAGTGCTGGTGGAAAAAAACAAGTGAATCCTTGGATTTAATTAACCTCTTTTGGCAGCAATATCCTCAAATTAAATAGTCACCTGAGCAGGTTATTATGTTTATGATATGTGGTATCATTGTCCATAAAAACATCAGGGTAGATATCACCTTTTTGTGTGTTATCATACGATGCAAAATACAGAATTCAGTGATGGCGGAAAGTAAAATGCCTCCACAAAGTGTTTTTGCAGTGGCGTTAATTTGCATTTGTAGCCCCTGTGCAGGTGAACCTCCACTACAAAATATATACATACATGTAGGAGGAACATTGAATGATATATCGATATCAGAATATTTTATTTTTTAACTGTCCTTCATGAGTCCCAGTATAAACCTAAATTTCTGGCGTTCTCTTCTAACACTTTTTTCTTTTCGTTTCAGGATCCTCAGTTACAACTCACTCCGCTGTATCCCTCCTCTGGCGCTGGGTGGTCTGCGCTCCCTGAGACTGCTGTAAGCTCACACAAACTCATGCACACTCACACGTCCTTGTACATCTATCTTTGTGGGATGCATTCCCTAGAACTTACCCTGACATTAACCATCACAACTGAATGCCTAACCCTCACCCTAAAACCAAGTCTTAACCATGAGCTGGTCCTCGGTTGTTGATCTGAATGAGACTCGCTGCCTGTCAGAGTCGTTGTGGTCTCCGGAGTTTTTCAGTTTGACCATTTCTGACCCTCAGCTGTGTTCGTCTTTCAGCTCTCTCCATGGCAACGACATCTCCGAGCTGCAGCAGGGCATCTTCAGTGAGTCGTGGCCTCCCTGTCTCACCTGTAAGCACTCAAATATACATGGCGACGCACGCACGTACATACATACACGACAGCAGCGGCCGAGTGTGTGTGTGTTTGACAGACGGTGGGGTCTGTCCTCGCTGACAGAATGAGGCCTGTGTGTGTGATGCATGTTCGTCCTCCTGCTTTTATGGCTCCAGTCAGGTAGAGTCCAGTTCACAGGGAGTGAGTGGTTTCAAGTGGCTGTCTGATGGATTGAATTAGCTGGAAAGATCCATCGTTTCCCATGGCTATATTGATCTGAAGCCTGTGTGTGTGTGTGTCTGCATATACAGTATAATCATCTTCAGTCAAGCATGACCCATGTGAGTCAATGTGAAGATCTACAGTAAGTGCAGAGGGAGGAGGAGAGAGGGAGATGGATGCTGGAGGAGAGGAGGGATGAGGAGGGGAGGAGAGAGAGAGAGATGATGGCAGAGAGGAGGTGAAGAGAGGAGGGGAGGAGGAATTTTATTTTTGTCCTGTCAAGCATGACATCATCCCTGAAGATCCTGCTGACTCTCGGTCTATCAGGAAAATGAATCGGGCTGTGAAATGATCTCATGTAACCGATTCTGGCACTAAAATTGACTCTTTGTTTTTGTTCTCAAGGTTTCGCTCTTTGTTGTTTGATTGTACAACAAACTGAGCAGAGAAATTCAGCCTGTCATGGCTTTGTACAGCAACAACAATGGACTTTTTTTGTATTTGGTAGCGATTAAAAAAGACATGAATTGCTGGGTGTTATTACGCCCATCACAGGAACGATGTGATGATCTAAAAAGCTCTTTTTTTGTCCAGTAAGAGCTAAATATCACCTGCTCATCTAATGGATGTTTAGAGTAGACAGTGAGGAAATGTAGCAGTAAGATTGTTCAGTAAAACAACATTCTGTAAGCAACAGAAATTATGAATGAATTTTAAACTCTGCCTGTGTTTACTCTCTTGAAAACTCCTCTCTGTGAATCCACCTGGGCTTTGGTCCTGGGAGTGTCACAGACTTTTTTTTACCACTGGAAAAGTCCAACCTGACCTGAGAGTGATCCAGATGTGGAAACAGTTTTTCTCCTCATCAATTGATCCTGTTTTGATCCCTTCAGATGCAATTTAATCGACTGAGCGCAACTGAACGTTCTCTCATGTGACTATGAGACGTCCTGACCTTGTTCTGTGTGTGTGCGTTGTGTGATGAATGATATTTGATCCCCCATTTGTCTCTGATAATCTTATCAAGTGCATCAATTGACCTGGTCTAAATGAATATCATTAGCTTCATGATCGGGTGTTAGTGTGAGTGTGTGAGCAGAGCTGTGAGGTCTGAGAGCTCCACCTTGTGGCTTTGACAGTTAGTGCAGGTCAATTAACCTTCCATCTTTCCTGTTTCCCTCTCTTCTCTGCTCTTTACCTTAATCTCCTTTTATCTCAGCCCTTTCCTCCCCCCATTTCCCTTCATTTTTGCTTTTCCTATACCCTCTTTCTCTCTTCTCTCTTTTTCTTTCCCTTAAATACTCTCATTCCTTCCTCACTTCTTGCCCCTCTTTCTCCTTTCCCTCATTTTCTTCCTCCTCTCCCCTTTTTAAAATCTATTTTCACCTTTTAGAAACAAAACAAAGAGAAAACAGAAAACACAGGAAGACACAGGAACATTAAAGGTTGTCTGTACATTGTCACAGTCTGGAGATGACTAGTGAGCAGGATTTTAAAAAGTCAGATAAACTACATGGAGTCGGAGTCACACTGTAAAAATCAACGTACATCACTAATTTGCAGCCAAGTTTGTTTGCTTTGAGAAATGATCACTTGAAATCTTAATGAGTCAGATGAGTCTCCACTAAATCAATCATTGAGCCACCTCTTAAAACGAGGAGATTGATTTCCATTCTCTCAGCCTCCTGCTCTCCATGCTGGTGAGTAGCTGTGTCTGGAGGTATTATGTTTTCTGGTTGTCTGACTGTCTCAAGGTAGGCCATGGGGGAATTTCTTCAAATTTGCCACAAACGTTCAAGGATGAACTGATTCGATTTTGGTGTTCAAAGGTCAAGGTCTCTGTGACTTCACGTCTGTCCTATTTTTGTGAAGGCGATATATCAGGAAGGCCTGGAGGGAATTTTCTTATATCTGACACTCCTTGGACTCAAGGATGACCTGATCAATGAATTTGGTGGTCAAAGGTGAAGGTCACATGTTTGAGGCTAACAATGACAAAACACACTTAATACATTTTATTAAACTGCTTCAAAGTCTTCAAAACATATATAAGTCTGGACGGATAGTGAGGTGGTTTTCCTCCTCTCCTTGCCTTCCTTTTTTTGTTTCCGTCTTCCCCACCTTTTCAGTTTCAATTCTTTTCTCCCATCTTTCCTTCCTTCTCCTCATTTCTCCACAAATCCTCTCTCCTCTGTGAGTGAGCTGACTCTTCTTTATCTCTTCATTTCTTCAGAGCAATTGGAGCCAACCCTCTGTACTGTGACTGCCGTCTGCTCTGGTTGTCGGACTGGGTGAAGAGTGGCTACAAGGAGCCCGGCATCGCCCGCTGTGCCGGCCCCCGCGGCATGGAGGGCAAGCTGCTGCTCACCACACCCGCCGACAAGTTCCAGTGTCTGGGTAAGTTAACAGGAAACACATAAACTCCTTGAAACTCCTTGAAATAACAGCTCTACTCTCATTTCTTGCACTTTGTTCCTCAATTAAAATATTTAACTTTATTCATAAAAGCGCTTTCTAAATCAAATTGACCTGACATGCTTCTTTAAAAACCTATTCATATAATACTAAAATCATCTGTGGTCTTCAGTGATTTGTGATTAATACAAAATTGAGTATTTTAATCATGTGTGATTCTGTCATTTAATCTGTAAAATGATTTAAGAGCATAAAGCTTTTTAGTCTGTGTGACCTTCATCAGGAGTTGACTGCTTTCACTCCCACACACCTGTCACAGCTGGAGACGCCACAGACTCTTTAACTGTGGAGTAAAAAAATACCTTAATGAAAGATTTAACAAATTTCGCTGAAGATAGACATCTTCTGAAAATACTGTTGCTGCTTTTTTTGTTTTGTTTTGTTTTACGGGAGGAAAGGTGCACTATGGCAACAATAGAAGTAGATAAAGAGAACCTTATTTTGATAGTTGACACAGTTTATTTTAAATATTTTTTCTTCAGGTTGTATTCTACTAGATTTGGTATTTGGTTTTATTTATTTACAAATGATTAAAAACAGTCATATTGGTCACCTAAAATCCCCTCACACAGGTGATCTGTTTCTGTCTTTGTGTCACACCATCTTCTTCATCAATCTTATGCAGATGATACACGACTACATGTTCCAGAAAAACCTACATCTGTTTGCCTGCATCACTGATGTTTAAACCTCTGATGTCTCTGATCATTCAAAGGTTTGATAAGTGATATGGGGTTGCAGGCCTGAGGAGGTAGAGCGGTGATCCTGTAGAGATTGTGTCGAATTGTTCTTCCCTAACTGCCCCTGATGCTGTGATATCAGTGTGTGAATGGATGAATGAGACACACATTGTAATGGTTTTTGATGGCTGATAGACTAGAAAAGCAGTACATAAATGCTGTCTGTTTTTGGGCAGTTGTTGCTCGGGTGGTAGAGTGGGATGTCCACTGATTGCAGGGTTGGTGGTTCAATCCCCAGCTCCTCCTGTCTATGTGATGAAGTGTCCTTGGGCAAGACACCTGAGCCCCAAGACTTGGAAGTCACTTGGGATAAAAGTGTCTGGCGAATGAGTGAATCTAATATGATCTAATGTTTGATGCAGATCGTTCTTTTGATGAAGTACAGAGTGTTGTGCAGTCTTGCTTTTTTCATCTCAGTCGGGTCATTTTAGTCTTTTTTTGCAGCCTCTGCATTTTCCTCATCTGGACTACTGCAGTGTAATTTACGTTGGTATCAGTCTGAGCTCCCTCCACCTACTACAACTGGCCTGCCTGAGTTAGAACTGTCACCTAGAAATATGAACACATTACCTTTTACACAAGCTCCCTGTTAGATTTCATATTGATTTTAAAATACTTCTGATTACCTTTAAAGCACTAAATGTCCTTGCTTCAAACTATATCTTTGATTTACTTCGTCCTCATGTGCCTGTGCATCCTCTTAGATCTGTGGCTGGAGCTCGGTTGAGATCAGACAGGCTACATCTGTTGCATCTTTTAAAGTTTTAAATCCCTTCCTAGCACATTATTCTATAAAATTATGCATGCTCAGTGATGCTTCTAACTTAATATTTAGCCTCCTGTGTTTGATGATCTAATTGTTTGCACAGTGCATTGTTTGTATCCATTTGCATTTGCTTTGTTTCTATTGTTTGCTTTCCTTCTCTTTCCTGTGACGCACTTTACTAAGAAAAGAGCTGCACAAGCAAAGTTTGCTATCACATTATTATAAGTTTTCACTCGTGCTGCTATATCAGCCAGGCGTTAATCTGCAGTCAGCTCATTGTGTGACTTCTAAAACAATGAGTGGCACCGGTGATGATTTAACTGTGTGATAATACAAAGAACGATGTTTTATTCAGTGTTTTATTTTTGTGCTGAGGGATTTGCTTTCAGTCATTTTAAACTGCAAATTAAAAAGCTCAATTAATCCACAGTAGATTAAAGTTGTGAAATAATAAAAGACAAAAAACATTTAGAGGTGAATAATTTTAAGGTATTAGCAGCTAAAAATAAGAGTTAAATTTCAGTTTAAACATAACACCAGTGAAAAGCACACAGTCTAACATTGGCAAGTTTAAGGATTCGATCCCACTCTTTATGGTGTGAACTTTACATTAGTGACTTTTTTTTTAACAAACCCAGTGTGCAAAGGTGCTAATTGTTGTATTTTTAAACATCAAAATGTTATAGCGCTGTAAAATTCATTGTGATCGCTCGCTGTGATTAATGTTTCCCCACATCTCACATGAAGCTTTTTGCAAAAAGGATGGAGCGCCGCAGAGCTCCCACATGTTTTCTGTATCAGTTGAAGTTAAAAGTATCTCGGAGCGATTTTTTTATTCATCTTCATGTTGTTTTGACACACAGAAGACAATGTCGCCTCTTCCCTGTTCATTTACAGTAAAACAAGTCAAACATCAACCTGGTGCACGGTCAAAATAACAGATATTTCTTTTTTTGTGACTGCACCTGAATTGTTCTACTAATAGAGGTTACTCATGCGTCAGTGGGGTAATTTGCTACTGTATCATGGAAGCTAATGTTCCCCAGGTTCACCTACGAATAATAAGAATAACATGGTGACAATGTACATTTTCATAGCTTCATTTTCATCCCAATTTTCTGCCCCCTTGCACCTTGAAATTCAAAAATCAAATAACTGTTTCTCTTGTTGTGATTTTTTGTGTTTACTGAACACCTGCCAATCTCCTTGGCATGTGATTGACACGTTCTTAAGATCGCTCAACAACCTCTCTGTGAAGTGATCAGCACTGTCTCAACCAGGTGTTGCCTTTAGGTCACGTCAAAAACAAATATAAAGACGAATATCGTTACTGTCTGGGGTTTTTTTTTTTTCCCACAGCAGGGCACAATTAAATGTGAAAAGGAAAAAATGCGTGAAAACACAAATGAGCTTCAAATGACGTGCCTGAATAACGACAACAATAAACATTTAAATTACAGAGAGATAAACAGTATTTTTAGAATCTAATTTTCACCCAGATTTTTGTATAATTTATTCATTTAATCCAATTATAACGTCCTTTAATAATCCTAACAAACATAGATAAATCCACAGATTTAACGCCACACACTGGGTGTATTTACACTGTCAATAAAAATCTTGAAAACCAGAATATTTCTTCCTTCCAAGCTCAGATTTGAGCTGAGCAGTTTTCTGTCTTGTCTTGTTAATGATTTTAAGAATCTCTAACTTGCCTCTCTTTCTTTTTCCCTCTCTCTCTCTCTCTGTGTGTGTGTGTGTGTGTGTGTGTGTGTGTGTGTTATCAGGTCCTGTGGAGGCATCTGTTCAGGCCAAATGTAGTCCATGCATGACCTCCCCCTGCCAGAACCAGGGCATCTGCCAAGTCCACGACACACAGCTGTACACCTGCACCTGCAAGGCTGGATTCACGGTATACCAGCTCAGTGTGTGTGTGTGTGTGTATGTTTTATGTTGTGTGTGTGTGTGTTGCGTGCTGCAGAGAGGCTCGCGTGATCTAGTTAGTGAGTTTGTCTGTTTTTGTCGTCACCTTGTGTCATCTAGTCAAAAGGTTTCTCCCACTTGCACACAACAATCCATTTACACACCAAAATCTGCACGTTTAAAACCACTGATCCAATATTTTCTGTGTGTTCGCGTGTTGTCAGTGATTATTTTTGAGCCCACATCTGCCTCTGATAATCCCATCAAATTACTCAGTGGATCTGATCTAATGTTGCACGCCTGTCAAAAATATGCTGCGTGTTTTGATGAGCGCTGTGTGTGTGATATTTCAGGGTAAACACTGTGAGACTCCGGTTGATGCTTGTGTCAGTAATCCCTGCTGTGGAGGAACCTGCCTGGCTGACGAACAGACCAGGGCTTCGGGTGACGAGTCTTAAACAAACACCTAAAAGCAACCAGTAGATGTGCCGTGCTGTGGCTTCATTTCAACAAAATCAGATCATCGTACAGCCTCTAACAACAAACGTAAACAAATTTAAAGGATAAGTCTCCTACACTTATTTACCCAAATGTATATACCTGACTCTGGCTTTTTGAGCCTGTGGGTTTCCATGTTTTAGCTGCTGCAATATTGCACAAGCGGTGCAACTGTCCCATGTCAAAATCGCCACTATAGTTCTTGTTTTTCCCACTGACAGAATCAGATTGTTATTATAAGTGTCTGACAACATTATGGACAGGATCCCCACAGAGACAGAGCTGTTTATTAAAGGTAAGATCCTTTTAGTGTGTAGACTCCATTGTGAAAACAGTAATTTTACTGGGCAGAACACCACATGCCACAATCGATTAGTTTGTAACTGACTCACTGATCGAGCAGTGATATTCAACAGCTCTTCTGCTGATAATTTTAGCTAATTTTGAACATTTAAATTAAAATGTACATATAGCACTTTTAATGCTAACTGTCAACTTATGTGTGGAAATATGTTAACATGTAGCTGACATGCTAACCTGCTGCCCTTACTAGTGCACAGTAGGCATACCATAGACTCATACAGATACATGCAGGTATATGTGAATGTGAGTAGTATCACATAGTTTTCATTGTTTTTGTTCCTCTGTTTTATTCATCCAGCTGTGCGTATGCGTTTGGTTCCCGGCACTTTCTACGAGGAGTGAATGTGGATGACTGTCAGGACCACGGATGTGAGAATGGCGCCACCTGGCAGCCGACGGGTGGGCAGCTACACCTGCTTGTGTCCTCTGAACTACACAGGTATGACACAGTGTCTGCCTCCTCCTTCCTCCAGTGAATTTAAAATTAATGTAAAACAAACTGTTTTGACATAATCCACTTTTGTCGTCTCGTTCACAGGTCTGTTTTGTGAAGAGAGGAGGTGTGTGTGTTCTCAGGCAGAAACCATGTCAGCATCAGTCTACCTGCATCAGCACCTACTGGCCCCAGGTGACAAACACACACAAACACTAACACACACCTCACTTTATCACTGCAAGGCTCAACAAGATGAGATTAAAAATACAGACACGTGTGTAGATAAACATACACAAAGAGTACATTTTGCTGAGATCTGTATTGACTCCCCCAAATCCTACACCATGTGTCAAGCAGTATATGTGTGTGTATTCCAGGTGTGTATACATCCCAGGTTAGGTGGGGCCAGACTGCGGTATGAATTCGATGAGTGTGTGGATCGCCGCTGTCAAACCAGGCTCAGTGTCGACCATCTGGATGGCTACCTCGTCATCCACAGGGATACAGGTAATAGGAACACTAGGGAAACCAGGAATTACAGGAACACTAGAACAGAGAGACACTGGATACATGCCTGGAAAAACTTGGCAGTTAGAAACACAGTTCCCTTTGTCAAAGGTTTCTGCAGGTCTTGAAAAGTGCCAAATTCAGTTTTACAAATACAAAGCCTTAAAAGTCATTAAGTAGTCTTATATTTTTTGCCACAAACATTTTTATCTTCTGTGTAATCCACATTTCTGAACCTTAATCGTTTTATTTTTTACTTTGTACTTGCTTACCTGCAAAATACATGAACCTAACTCACTCTTAGAACCATATTTTCTTCAAAACCTACCTCTGCAGACATATATACTGCTTGATTTTACACTTACCTGCAATGTGATTAAAACAACAATTCATCCAAAATCTGTCTTAAATTTGGTTAAAGATTATCTTAAAAAGCAGTAAAATTACTTAAAATAACATAGATTCATTTTGATGGTGCACTGATCATAACAGGGAGAATGGAGCCTCCTCTCATTCCTCTAACACTCCTAGACACCTGTTATTGCTCTGTGTAGCTTTGGTGAGCAGAGTAATCGATCTCCCACTCTGACTGGTGGTAGTCAGTGGCAAACTGCTGGAGCCCAGCAAGTTCCAAAGAATATTTTTGTTTCCGTATTGAATACCCAGCTTTAATGAAGTTAGAAACACAAAGCTGTGAAGCACTTCTGGTATCCTCCGTGATGTCTTCTTTACGTCGTAGTGGAGAGTTTTGTGAGGTATTGTAATCCCCGTCACCACAGCTGGTTCAGTGTCAGAGCAGTGCCCCTGCGTGAAAGGCGGGGGCAGCGGTGTGTCAGTGTCTGCCAGGCTTCGGTCAGAGCTGCGAGAAGCTGGTCAGCGTCAACCGTCGACAGAGACTCTCTGTGTTCAGCTTCAAGGCGTCAAGAACTGGCCTCAGCCAACATCACGCTGCAGGTAGGGCGCATGGGCCAGAGACATCATACCATGTAGCACTCAGAGACTCGATACAAACACACATGCTTTGATTGGGTGTGTTTTTGTGGCAATGCTTCAGGTGTCAACAGCAGAGGACAACGGTATCCTGCTCTATCGCGGAGGCAGCAGGCAATCGCTGTGGAGCTCCATGAAGGGGTCATGTGGTCACCCTACGATCCTGGGAACCAACCTGCCACCGCTATTTACAGGTAGACACACACACACATGAAAGTACGCAGCAGTGGCTGTTGGTCATTTCTGTAGATAGTGCTCATTGTTTTGATTTCCTGAAACGCCGGATGATTTTCTGAAAAGCAGGTCACAATTAAACTGTTTTTCAGTGGATTTTATATTTCTGCTCATCCACATGTTGAATTTTGTGCTAAAGCAGAACTGGTCACGGTTTACTGTAAACAGTGTCCTCTTACAACAAGGAAAAGTCAGGTAATGCCTCGAGAAACAAGAGAAGTTGGACGATGAACCTAAACTAGGGCGTGAAATTAGATTTTAAGTCACATTTGTCGTAATTACATATTAATCGCTTCAGCCATTTTAATAAACACAAATAGAGAGTACAAAGCAGGTATAGCTCACACGCACCAGAGTGAAGTTGTATAATTTTGCTTCTTTTAATTAATATTTCTCCTGTTTTATTTCTATGTTTTTGAAAGCAGAGATTATTAGGTATATTTTTCTGTATATTAGAGGTCTTGGGGACACCTGCTTTGAACCTGACCGGTTTAACATCATTAAACCACAAGACTCAGCCAGCAGCCACGGATTGAGTTAGCGAGTTCTCATCGTCAGATTTTATAAGCTAGTGTTAATTGAACTGACGATCCGGACTCCTACCAGGCCTCAGCGGCATCCTCTCTCCGCTCGCTGTAGCCCAGCAACGTGGCTCAAGCGTGTTGGTACATGATCTGTTATGAAGATCACTGCAGTGTTTGGGAGCGTGGACAGATGACATCGGGCTGTGTGGGTATTCTGGTTTAATCACCGATGCAGCCCGAGGACACTTTAGTAGTGTCCACTTGATCCAAGTGTCGAGTGCTTAAATGTTTGGATGGTCACTGGTGAGGAGGAGGGAGGAGGATTTCGTGGCCGGCAGCCACGACACACATGCACACACACACACACTCTGGGGCTATTTGTGTGATGACAGCTGCAAATATGAGGAGACTGGATCGCGACCGATCACCTGCTGAAAAAAGATGCAGAGAACAGTGAGGGAGCAAAAGATTAACAAAGTGATAAAATTAGAAATGTAAAGAGGCGTGATA
Source organism: Lates japonicus (assembly GCA_033238685.1). Taxonomy (NCBI): domain Eukaryota; kingdom Metazoa; phylum Chordata; class Actinopteri; family Centropomidae; genus Lates; species Lates japonicus. The sequence goes on from BRZM01004728.1 coordinate 90,623, forward strand.
GAGGAAAATTTGATGTATGTATTGTGTTTATCAACAGAAGGAAGTTGGTGGGGATCTTTATACTGTTTTATAAAATGTAGGTCACTGTTTTATAAGGCTCCATGTAATATGACATGGTTGCTGGTTGTGCAGAAAACACTGAGAATTAACCGAGCTCTGCCATTCCACACTGAACATTGTTTTGCTTCCAAACCTGAAGATTAGCCAGTGTAGATATATTTCTCAGGAGTCAAGCGGATACCACACTAAATTCTAAAAGGGAAGTAAATATTAGTAGATAAATAACTTTACAGAAATGTAGACAAAAGAAAAGCTGGGCGTGCAAGTTATTTCTGCGCTTTAATCGTCCAGTCTGTTTGATCAGTTATGTTTACGATCTAATTATCTAATAATATACACAATGCTGTAATTAAGCGAATATAAGTTTTTCTACAAAGCTACTTTTTATTTAACAAAAACCAAAAGCTCTTAAATGTCAAATGTTGTCTAAAATAGAAGCGACTGTACAGATCTCTAGAAAATGCAGTCTGAAACTAGGTTAGATCAGAACAAACCAAAATAAAGACCAAACATTTTCCCTCTCAATGCTGCAGAGCTGTTTTATGAATGCAGCACTGAAGTTTGATCCTATCTCCTGTCCATTTGTCAAGTGTAGCTGGGGAAGACAACAAACCCCAAATTGCTCTGATGAAATTAATTAACATCTTGCCATTGGTGTGGGGTATCTGAATTGGAGAATAATGAACCAAATTATAAAAAGTGCAGTAGATAGTACTATCTGAATATAACTATTTATATAAATGACCTTTACCATCTGCATTTAATTTGATTTATTATTGTACCTTTATATTGTTTGTCTGGTGGCGCTGTGATGGAACGATGGTGTGGCTGATGATGGCGGGTGTTTGGTTACAGCTGCATCAAGTTAAGAACAGCGATTTTAGGTGTGTCAGCAAAACATCAAATATTAAAAAACTCTTTCTTTGAGCTGAGGCGGTGAGCAGGCGTTTCACAGTGGAGCTGGTGACCTTCTTGGATGGTGAACCTGTCCGTGGATGGAGGAGGCGGCGACTCTGAGACAGTCAGGGCCGGAGCCAGCTGACAGAGGCCCCTACTGTATGTGGGAGGTAAGAGCAGAAGTGGAGGGTAAATACACCTGAACTCAGATATAGCTTTCTAATTATGAATGGGTATCAAAAATCTCTGTCTGTGCAGGTATGCCAGAGGAGTGATGCGACCCCTCTCCTGGGTCCTCTCCTCCTGGACCCTCAAGCAGTGCTCCAGATTTCACGGCTGCATCAGGAATCTTTACATCAACCCACGAGCTGCAGGATTTCCTCGCAGCCACATGAGCGGGGTGGTGCCAGGCTGCCAGGCCTGCCGCAAACTCTGCCCTCCACGGCGTCTGCCAATAATGCTGCACAGGTGAGACACAGCCAGCTTTCACTCACTTCACTTTATTAGAACACCATAATAGCAGCTGGGTAGTTTCCTCCCTTTGCTCTCAAAACAGCCTCAGTTCTTTTCTTAAGTTCCACAAGATGTTGGAGTTTGATGACCCTACTTACCGCAGCCTCCCGGTTTCCTGCTCTTGGTGGTCTTCTCCTATTGTGGCCCATCTGCCTCAGGGAGCCATACAATTTTTCTGTTTCAATTTAAAACTTCACTTCAGGCATTTTTTATATTAAATTTTTTCTGTACAGTCTCATTTTAGAGATAATTTAGTTTTGTCTAGATTATACAAGTTCCACTCCAATGTCAAAATCTGTCCCTGTTTCTCTTTGAGTGTTTCAATGATTGAGAGTCTCTCTGTTAATAATATAGTATGAAAACACTTGAATATAATTTTATTTTATATGGATGTCATATCAAGCAAGCACAGCATTTAGTTCTCAAGCAGCTCTCAAAGCGTTCCAGGGACACAAAATAATGGGAGGCAGAAGGAGAAGTTTGATGTTTACATACATAAGACCTATATATATATATACTTATATTACTTTGGTATAAAATGTATTGTGATTCATCTTTCTCTCAACATGAAGTGTTATTATATCCTCATCGTGTCATAGGGTCCCCAGTGTCACTGTCAAACAGGTTAGACAGGACAACACTGTGACCAGCCAATAACAGAACCCTTACTGGAGTGGATGTTGTCACCACGGCAACGGTGTGTCTCCGTGTGAGGCAGCAAGTGAGTGTGGTTTGTTCTGGCATTGAGACATTTCCAGATGTTGCACAAATCATGCACTTTACATTGACATTGTCTTGTCTTTACAAATGTCACTCCTCGTTATAACAACATGAGTAAAGGTTAATGTGACATTTAAGAAATCCTTTTTACCGTCAGGTTTTCTGCTCACTCCTTGTTGAAATATTTATCACTGCGTATTCCGTCCAGGTGTGAAAAGGTGCGGTGCTGGGCGTGCAGGCGTGCATGCGACTGCGAGGAGGATACCAGCGGTAGCTGTGTAACCTGCAGGGGGCGAGGCGGGGTCCTGTGGTGCTGGGTATGCTGCCGCGGCCAGTGTCGGGGGTGCAGAGGAGGCTGCATCTGTGAGCAGGGATACACAGGAGGCTGATATGGGTGAGAGGTGTGATATACGCCGATCAGCGCAACATCATAGCGACCACACTGGTGGATGAAGTAGATAACGTCAATCGTGGACCCTAACACAGCCTGGGAGCCCTTTGGTCTGACATTCGGTGGATGTTACTTTGTTACATATGACCACCTAAATATTATCCACACACACACACCTGCAATGTAACAACACTCCCAATGTCAGGGGCCTCCCCCAGCAGGATAACCACCACCACAGCTGCTGAAATAGGGGTTAGGTACCTGTGGGACCTGCCTAATATTACATACATCCTGACCTGTTGGGGCTTGGACATGGGATCTCTGAAGATCTCTGCGTGTAGCACCAGGACATTGGCAACAGATCCTTTGGGTTCTGTGGGTTTGCAGGATGGGACCTTTATGGATCTGACTTGTTCTGCTGGGTCAGATTGGGATCTGGGAGTCTGGAGGCCAGGTCAACACCTTGCAAACCGCACCAGCCGTGTTCTGGAGACATTCTAGGCAGTTTTGTGGTGTGGGGCATTATCCGCTGGGAGGCCCTGACATTGAGGCTCGATGGAGGTGTGCTTGGACTGTGTTAATAGTCACGGTTTAAATTAGTCTTTAATTCCTGCTCCTGTGTACTTGTGCACAAAACGATGGAGCAGGAGAAGCCTAGACGGCTCCTGGCATGTGAAGAAAGTAAAAGAAAACTCAGATGTGCTGGTGCCCTGTCAGGGCCTCATCAGGCGCCCTAAAGCAGAAAGCACATTTTCATTGCCTATAATTGAGCTGTCAGTCTGATCTCCCAGAATTAGTGCCGTCCAGAGGAACACATTCATATTCATGCATTAGATGTTGTTTTACGTCACATTCATGCCAGAAACATTTGAAACAGTTTGCTCAAACTTGCCGAAAATGAAAATGTATCCAAATGCAGGAGTTGGTGTCATCAGCGAACAACCAGTAATGAATCTGTATTTTGGAATAAAAAGAAAAGTGGCTGATATTTTTAACACTGAATCAAAAAGCTTACCACAGTACTTTGCAAAATCAAACTTGCAGGTTTAAAAGTGTGATTTTCCCATTTGAGGACATTTACTTTTTCCTGCTGTTTACATCAAACTGTATCATTTGTCAAAACAGTGGAAGTACAGCTTGTCGTAAACTGATGTCAAACTGGTTTTTAATCAAAATCTGACCACGTTGTTTCACCATAATCAAAGTGAAAAAAACAACTTATACGTTTGAAGAATCCTGATTGTCAGCCTCTTTTTATTTTTTAGGAAGGAACTGTAAAAATCAAGCTGTGATGAAGGGTTTGTCTCTGGAAAGATGGAAGATGTTCGGTGATTTAATTTTAGTCTTACAGTTTTTGACAAAATGAGTGATTTTAAGTCAACAAAACTAAACACGTTTAGTCTGTTTCTTTTGATCTCATTTTTTGTCATGTATTTTAAATTTCTATCTTTAAACATTTGGAACTTTCAGTAACTATTATAAATGTCGGCATTTCATAGTTTGTCTCCAGCTGGTTTGCTGCCTCTTCTTTTTCTAAGATTGTAGTTATTTTACTCCATGAGAATCTATCTCCTTGAAGACTAGTAGCGTCCAGATAACTTGCACTGTATGTGGCGGCAGCAGGTCAAGCAGCTCGTTAACTTCTAGACAAAACATTAATTAGTTCGTTTGTCCATCTTTAATATTATCCATTTGTGACAAGAAAGCATGCTTGTTTGTTAGTTATATAATGAATAGGTCTCATTTCAAAGATGGTTTTTATGTATTTCCTTTTAGTCTCATTTAAACTAGGCTGTCCAAGTACTTTCATCATAGTTTTCTTGACAAAGTGAAGCCTGATTGGCCTTTAACTCCTGGTCTCGTGTGTTTCCATCCTCAGAGTCCCGTGTCGAGTGAGCCGGTGAGACTACCACCACCCGGCTGTGGCAGTCTGAACCTCAAACCTTTTACCTCCTGGGTGAATGCCAGGGTCGGTGCCAGGCGGGGACCCGGCGACGGGTGTCTACCCGCCGCTACCCGTGCCCTGCGCACGCTCCTCCTGAGGTCAGGCAGCCCGGCTCACCTTGAATCTTGACAGCGGGACCACCGTTTACATGGAGGCGTGGAAGCCACCAGCGGAATGTGGCTGCAAGGAGTGTGTGTAGTGCTGCGGATGTGATGGTGCGCACATATACACACAGTCGAACACACACACACACACACACACATAACACACACACACACCAAGCTAAAGAGGTACACACACTGTAGGGATCCTATCACTGATAAACAGACATCTTCGGTGTTTGTTTTGTGTGTTTTTTGCGCACAGACGCAGTTTTGTAACATAAGACAGTTCTTCCCTCTCGAGACATGAAATCAACGAGTCAACCTCATCGTCATCTTCCTCTTCCTCACCTGCTGCGGGGGGACCTGCGCGCTAACTACCTAACTCCAGCTCATTATTAATACTCGTGTGTTGAAAAGCCTCCATATGCCTTCTCGTATGTGTTTCTGATGTGTGGCTGGTTAAGTGCTGCTCTTCATTCCCTCACGGTCGCAGCGGCGAGCGGCGACTTGTCGCAGGAAACAAAGGTACTAAGTGTCAAGCCGCTTGTGAAGTTAAAGGTTTCACAGGCAAATCTGACACTCAGATCTCACCTCTCAGACTTCACATGCAGGTATTTCTGAATCGTAACAAAGTTCATGCAGACGTGACTCCTCCTAGTTCTTCTATGCTGATAAGGGATAAAGCATCAAGTCCTCAGTTTGTTCTTCAAGTTGTGACTGAAGTACAGGTGCAGCAGGCTTTATGTGCTGACCTTACAATAACCTGTCATCAGCCTCACAAAACTTTATCAAATGAGCATAAGCTCTGTGTTGTGGAGGTAAACTAATGTGCTGATTTGAGGTGTTTTTAACACTATTTCAACAGTCTGAGGTCCAAACCACAGGCACGATAGAAGACTGTACAAATCATTTTTTCTCCTCAAAGCAGCTGGAAGTTGTAAATAATATCAGTGACAACTCAAGGTATAGAAACATGAATACAGACTGTAACTGACAGCAAAGTATTTTTTTAAAAGAGTCTTGGATCTCAACATCAGTCGTGTTAATCAGATTAGTTTCTTATTGTAAAATAAACCCAGGTCATTGGAAGGAAACACAGATTAAAAGAAAAGGAGAGCTTGATTTGAACCTTCTTTAAACAAATTAAAGAAAGTTTCCTGTCCAAATAAATGTAATAAAAAGCTGAACAGGCCTTTAAAGACGAGTCAGGTTACATTTAAAGATGCTCATTTCATAAAATTTTGGAATGTCACGCACCACACTGGCAGGAAAACCTGGGGTAATTCTTCAACTATTTAAAATCCAAAATATAATCCAGGTGGAGTCTGTTAATGTCTGCCATCCACAACGTTAAAATCATCACATCTGCTGCTGTCAGTTGACAAATACTTCATTTAATATTCATAAATAAAAATGGACGATCTCGTTCCACTTCCTCTAACATGACATGAGCACAGCTGAAAGGTCAGAGGTGACGGAGTTCACGGGGGACAGCAGAAGGGGTCGTGACACGTTCCCATCGCTGCTCACCAGACGCCCTTTCTCCCAGTGTAGACTGGTGTGTGAGGGCGGTGTGTTTGTTCTTGTTCTTCTATCTTTGTGAGGACTGTTTTAGTAACCTTCAGAGGGAGGTCAATTTTTAAAAAAGCTGTTTGAGGGTTTAGAGCTGGTTTAGGGAATTAGGTTAAAGTTGGGGCTGGGGATTAAGCCTCAATACTTTTTCAGTACTGATCAAAATGTGTCTGTAGCACAGAGTGTCAAAGATGTAATGCAACAAAAGTTACAACTGAATGTTTGTTTACGTCACATTTTTCTCTCATTACTATTTAATCAGACATATCCTGATTTAAGTCATAACATTTCAAATTTTCGAGCTGTCTCCAGCGGTGGAATGTTAGCATGCTAACCGCCTAGCCGTTACCCTGCTGCTTAAGAAAGTATGTTTATATTCCTCAACATAAGAAACAATAGAGTTCAGTGGGAAAGGGTTCGGCATGTGGGTGGTTAAGGTCACAGGCTGCAGAACGTATTATGTGAATGAAGGTCCTCACAAGTATAGAAGTACAGAAACGTGTGTGTATGTGGTTGTGTGTGTCATTGTAAGACGCCTCAAACAACAAGACGCCGTCCCCCGATAATGAGCCTCATTATACGACGATGCAGCAACGTTTTTTCCGATCAAACTGCTTCCTCTCCCCGTTTGTCAGAAGAGCCAGTGAACGCGTCACACACAAATTGCCACACAGAAAATGTAGCTTTTATATATGATGACATGTAATTTATATGGATGTGAAACTAAAATAAAAGGTGTGTAATATTAAGTTTTAACATGTTTTTATTTGTTTTATTTTTGAGGTAATTTTTTTTCCATAAAGGCCGAGTTGTGTCATAAATCAGAATTAAACTAATGTAGCTTTTATTATTATTATTATAACTGCAATACATCTACACACAGTAGCAGCCTAACAGATTGTAATATATATTATAAGCTTATAATGCGATTTTTTGATTTTGTCATAGTATTTTTATATGTTGAAGATGATGTTGTCTCTGTATCATCTGTAGACTGTAGAGAAATCTTTGTTTTCAGTTGCCAAAAAAAAAAAAAACAACCAAAAAAAAAAAAAAAAAACAGCAGAAAAAGTTTCCAAACCAACTGTGCATCATTCATGGAAATTTTACAACAAAAAAAAAAGAAAAAATATCAGATAGTGTTTCGGTTCATGATGTCTC
>BRZM01004729.1:0-16499 GCA_033238685.1 Lates japonicus
GAGAGAGAAAACACAGGTCAGAGGTTAAAGGTCAAAGTGTAACTCCTTACTTCAACATCAGCCAATCAGAGAGAGGGACTGTCAGAGGAATCTGCTGCAGAGACAACAAGTCACACTGGACTTCACAAACTCACCTGGTTTAACCTCCAGGTAGATGATGCTGATGGGCTCAGTCTTCAGATAAGATCTCTTCCTGCGGTTTGTTTCTCTCTTGACTTGACACTCGTATATTCCTGTGTCCTCTGTCTTCACATCCTTCAGAATCAAAGACACGTTACCGTCCTTCATCTGTCTGTCCACCAGCTCCACCCTGTTCTGAAAAGATGGATGCTGGTTTGATGGATCAGGCCGCTCTTCCCGGTAAAAGAAGACATATTCTGTCTCCAGATCAGGTCTGGTCCACTCTACAACTATGATGTTGGTGTCTCTGGGAGCTCAACATGGCAGAGGGACAGTCTGTCCAGCAACAGATCTGATGTTGTGAACTGAAGGAGAGAGAGAAAACACAGGTCAGAGGTTAAAGGTCAAAGTGTAACTCCTCACTTCAACATCAGCCAATCAGAGAGAGGGACACTGGTCTCTGATTAACTGGACTACACAGACAATAGATACAGATACAGATACATGAATGAAGTTTTTAAAATATATGTCATATTTTGGGAAGGACTTTGTAGTTTTAAGCCTGCTGTTAGCTGAGTACAATCTCTTTTACTTTCTGTAAAATCTGTAGGAAAACGTTCCATCGTCAGTGCAATCACTAACCCGGGATTTAAACCTGAGATATTGATTCTGTCAAACTGTTGGTTATTATCACCCAGAAATGTTTGAGCGCGACAGAGAGACACGGAGACTCTGATGTTTTCTGCTGCTGGTTTATATTGAACTGAAATGGTTGTTGTGTTCCTCTGTGTTGGCGTCGTGTCTGTTTGTGCTGAGCGCCTCATCCTTCTCCGGGGTGGCGGGGGCCGCGAGTTTCTGGCACCGTTACTGAAAGGTTTGTGAATCACTGCTGTAGGACTGTCCCTCTGGATCTACAACATGAGCCACAGTGTCTGACCACCTCAGTATGAATGTCCACAGTTTACGACGATTCTGTGAGAGGATGTAAATCCTATAAAGTGACTGTGGATTTAAAGTGTCTCAGCATGAACTCGACAGTCGTGCAGATTTGGAGATTTCTCCCTTTGGTCCGATGTTTTCACAGATCTGAGAAACGTGTTAAACTCTGATATAAAAACAACCAACTCTCAGGATTCAACATTTCTAATCTGTGAATATAAGCAGAGCTCACCTTCAGAGGCAGAGACCAGGAGACAGAGGGACAGTAAAGTCCACAGTGATGTTACAGCAGCCATTTTCAGTCTCCACTGATCCTGTTAGTCCAGATGTTAGATTATTATAAATCGACCTTCAGATTTGTAGATTGAACCTTTAGGTTTGTAGGTTAAAGTTAGATTTCATATGAAGCTGTGTGGTGGATATGGTGGAAAGTTACAGGTCCGTCCTCTGTTTGTTTTTCTGCAGAAGGTGGGGTTTATACAGTGTTGGCAGGCTGGAGTTTAAAGGCGGATCCTAAATAAACTGCAAGAAAACACCAGAGTAAAATCCAAAACAGCTGTAACAGTCCCCACCCCCCAAATCTAAAGACACTTTGTTCTGTGCTTCATCACACTGATGAAAAACAGATTAGTTCCAGTAGAAACAGCTGATATATGTGGATCCAGTATTTAGTGAAACTCTGAGCTGATTCTACTGTGACTTCTTGTTCAGTCCCACACAGAAACATGGCTGATGAGTCACCCTCTGCAATATATATACCACGTGCTCGCCAGTCAATATGACCCCCTAGGGTTTATTGTGCCATATACCACCAGAGCCAAGGTGGTGGTCCAGCAAATGTGGGATAAAAAGAGAGACTGGGATGAGCTCTCACTCCCAGAAGACCTCCTCCGTGCCTGGCAGGAGTGGGAGAGTGAGCTCCCTGCTCTGCAGAACATCATCCTACCAAGGTGCTACAGCAGTGAGGACATGGATTCTGACAGCAGTCGTAGGGAGCTACACCTGTTCTGTGATACATCAGAGCACGTTTATGGCTCAGTGGCATATCTCAGGACAGAGAATACAGAGAAACAGCCTTTCTCACAGCCAGATCTCATGTCTGTCCCTTGTCTTGAATTGTGTGCAGCACTAACTCAGTTGGCTAAGGAGCTGAAAGAAGAGCCCACTCTTCCTCTCGACCAGATCAATCTGTGGACTGAGTCCACCACTGTGGTTGTGTGGCTGTACTTAGACTCTTGCAGGTTCAAAGTGTTGGGACACGCATTGCAGAAATCCAGGACCTAACTGATTCTGAAAATAACCCCACCGATGACATTACCCGTGGAAAACACCTTCAGGAGTTAAGTGCCACCTCTCACTGGTTTCAGGGCCCCGACTTCAGCATTATTGCATCGATTGCAGAAAGTGGCATGGGAAGCCACAGAACCCTTGAATGGCAGATCTTCCCCCAGCCAGGCCATTTGGACCTCCTCTTGAGTCTTGACACGGACTCTATCTTGATGGCACTGAGAAGGTTTGTGTTCCGCTGTAGCAAGCCCTTCGAGTTACTCTCTGACCAGGGCACAAACTTTAAAGGTGGAGACTGGGGACTACAGGACACCTTTGCTTCACTTCAGCCAGACCTACAAGTCCAGCTCATCTCCCAACAGAATCAGAGCTCCTCAGTAAACGTCGGTGGCGCTGACCATTTTTGGAGGAGCTTCATCCGATTCTACTTGCTGGGTCTCCAGACACGACACAAATGGTGTTCTGACTCCACAAACCTTCAAGTGGGAGACACGGTAATGATCATCGACCCCCAGCTCTCTCAGGCTTCGTGGCCCATACGGTGAATTACCTTGACTGTACCTGCACCCGATGGAAGAGTGAGAACTGTGGAGGTGAAAGTGGGAGATCGCTCTTATACCAGACCAGTGTCCCAGATTATCAGCTTTCCCAAACTGCCAGACTGTTAAAGGCTCTATTATTGGCACTTGGCCTTTTGTTTGTTATTGTGCAGATTACCTATAGAAATCCTGGGGCGGCTGTTAAAACGGCCAGTGCCACTTGTTCCGTCCACCCCTCTCAGAGTGGTACATTCCAGCTCCTCAATTTAGTGCATTAAGTTACTGTCCAGAGAGGCTCTGATCAACATTGCAGTGAGTAGCTGTTTTCCTTTATGGGTGTAACTGCTTTTGTCTTCAGTGTTGTGTGTGTCCGGTAAGTACTTTTAGATTCATTTCATCTCAGGCATATATACTGCTACTAAACTATGCTCATTGAGTCCAATTAAGAGCAAGCTGTTGTTTATTTAATTGTATGCAGTATGTCGTTCTTAAATTATTTATTTCTCCTGTTTCAGAAGCCACACACACAAACACACATCCACAAATTACAGCAACTAAAGGCATCTCGTCACACACTCTGTTAAAACTTTATCCTGCAATAAAGTTACTTCTGTTGGAACCTCCGAATGAGTGGTGATTTAACGGTCACTTCAGTGGTGGACTGTGAATTCCTGGAACCCAAGCAGAGGAGAAAGGCCACTGTCAGCAATTCTCTTATTTCAAACTCTTTGTCTCAGCAGAGGAAACAACAGCTTCACTGCCAAAGAGGAAAGAGGAGGGTCTTACTTGATGTGTCCATGAACTGATCTGAGAGCAGCTCTAACATCAGCACAGTGTCAGGATGGAGGAAATGTCTCTGCTGTCACTGCTCTGTAAGTAAACTCTTTATGATTCTGTTATATTTCAGATTAAACCACGAGTCGACTGAAGTCCTGTTGTCTCATTAAACTGGGTTCACACACAGACAGAGGTGTGAAAACAGTCTGATCCTTCAAACACCAACAGCTCCATCAGTTTATGAGACAGTTACTGTGGCGTTCACTGACCTCAGTGAGGAAGAGGAAATATTATGGTGTTAAAATGTTCACTCTTTCAGGACAATACAGTCTGTCTGTCTAAAGAGACTTAAAGGTGACGAGTGGACAAACAAACCAAACCTGCATCATTCAGTATTTTTACTCTGTTGAAACTTTAAACCAACCTGAGTGTCATTTCTCTGTAGTTGTGAGCTCACTGCTGATCTGCTCAACAAACCAAGGTCAGTAAACTTGTTCTGTCTCTGTTTCCATCTGTTCATCCTCACGATTCTTCCTCATTAGAACTGATGCTTTCAGTAGAGAACTCTGAGAGAAAAAGCTGGAAAAGACAATGAAGATCATTTCAAGTGTTTTCATGTTGATAGGCTTCACATGTTGACTCATATGTTGCTGAAAAACTCTGAGAACATCTTTCCAGTCTGAGACACTGAACTCTGCAGCATTAAATGAGCAGCTGTTCATCAGCTGAACATCAGTGTCTTTACTCTTTGCTCCAGCTTCAGAGAAACAGTCACACAAGCTGTTTGAGCTTTGTGTTTGTTTGACAACCAGAAAAACTTTCAGCACTTTTTCATTTCAACCCTCAGCTCGTCTGACTGTGAGTCCCAGCAGATCTCAGATGTTTGAAGGAGAGTCTGTCTCTCTGAGCTGTGAGGAGGACGACAGCTCTGCTGGATGGAGGCTGAGGAGGACGACAACCGATAAAACCAGAGCTGAGTGTGATGGTACCTGGGGAGAACCAGCTGGTTCTTCCTGTAGCATCAGCTTCATCCTCCCACAGGACAGTAAGGTTACTGGTGTGAGTCAAGAGGGCAACCCAGTAACATCATCATCACTGTCACTGGTAAGATCAGACTGTGGAGTTAGTATTGATGAAGCTGTGTGTAAATGGATGAAATACTTATAGTTTGTCTCTCTGTGTTGTTGGTGGATCAGTAATCCTGCAGAGTCCTGTCCTCCCTGTGATGGAGGGACATGATGTCACTCTACTGTAAACAAGACCTCCTCCAAACCTCCCAGCTGCTTTCCTATAAAGATGAAACCCTCATCAGGACTGAGCCTACAGGTCACATGACCATCCACCATGTTACCAAGTCTGATGAAGGCCTCTACAAGTGTAACATCAGCAGTGATGGAGAGTCTCCACCCAGCTGGATCACTGTCACAGGTCAGGAGCTTCACTTTGATTTCAACACTTATTTCATCCACATCTTCACCTGACCAGGTGACTCTCTCTCTACAGAAAAACCGACAACTACAAACCTGCCAACTCCTACCATGACTCCTGGCCCTACCACAGCCCCTCCCACCTCTGGAGATCCGCCCCCTGCCTCAGCCCTCCCCCACCTTGTGTTCATATTGTTCCTCCACCTGGTGGTGTTGTGTCCGTACTTCATCTCCACTGTCCTCATGGTGTCTTTATGTCGACACAGACCCACAGGTAACACTCTGAATCATTCACTGACCTTACAGTCAGTCAGTCAGTCAGTCAGTCAGTCAGTCAGTCGTCTCTAACAGTTGATAAATCTTCTACATTTTCTCTCTAACCTGCTCTGACTGTAGGAAATCACCTGCCCGTCTCCATGGTGATGACCCCGCCCACCCAGGCTGAGCAGGGATTGGATGATGACTATGATGATGTCACCACAGAGCATCACTTCTGACCTGATCCAGTGTCTTCAGTGTTTTAAACACGTCTTTTTAAACGGAGCTAAAATGTTTGAGTCGTCCTCAAATAAAAATCAGATTTCAGTCGTTCATCAGAAAAACTCGACATTTAAAGTTGAAATAACTTGAAATCAGTAAATTTTCTATATTTACATAAAGTTAATGACAATCTTCAGTTGTTTGTAGACGAAGAAGAATTTCAGCAGTGTCCCAGTTTCAGTAGAAACCTCTATCCTCTCTGCACCGGGTCAATACTCATCAGGTTTATGTCTCTTTTCTAAGCTTTTTTCTTTCCTTTGGTTTCATCAGTTAAACTGTTTCTATTCTTTGGATTTGGATTTTCATATTTTTTTGACCTTTTGAAATGTTTCTAATGCTAATTATATGAAGCATCGTGTCAGGATTTTAAAATAAATGTGTTTTCTGGTTTTTAATAATCTTATTGTTTAATGTGGTGAAATAATGTTGAACAACTGTGACGTCACAAAGTTCAGACAGTGAAGAGATGATATTTTAATTGTTTAGATGAATCTTTAATATCCTATCAAACCTGTCTGTGTGTGTTTGTTACGGTGGCCCTGAAGGTCAAAACACAACAACATTTCACAAAACGGAAACGGAGGGACAACAGCTCTTCTTTGTGCTCGGACAGAATCCCTGTCAGTTCAGAGTTTATCCAGTGATGTGTTCACGGTCGGTGGGTGATAGAGTTGAGCAGAAGGATCCCCAGAATGATCACAGAGAGAGAAAATGAGTGTATAGGCTATACAATGAGGGTACATTTTACCATGTTCCTATGTTTTGATTCGTTTGTGTGCACGAGATAAGTTTATATACAGAGAGCCATTACAACAGACTGGCTTTTCCCTGAAGCAGTGGCCCAGCAGCCAGGCTGCTTCAAATATCAGTGCTGAGCTGATTATTAGCTAACAAGGCAGACTATCACCCACTGACTGTGAACACATCACAGGATAACCTCTGAATTGTCAGGGGTTCTGTCCAATCACACAGAAGAGCTGTTGTCCCTCCATTTCCATTCTGTGAAATGCTGCTGTGTTTTGACCTTCAGGGCCACCGTAGTTTGGAGTGAGAGGAGCTGAACAGGTGCAGCAGTGAAGGTGGATGTGGTGTCTTGTGTTGGAGTCAGACTGTGTTTCAGCTCCACCTGCTGGTCATTAACCAGACAGACCTGCAGCAGCTCAGTGTCATGGAGTGATGCAGATCAGTCCTGATGAAGAACAAACACCTGGATCAGGTTTGTTGTGTAATGAACTGGAGTGTCGTGTTGTTCACTTCCTGTTTATACAAATCAATCAAAGACAAGTTGTCTGCAGAGGTTTGCATTCAAGCACTGAGGTGAATGACATGTCAGTCGGTATAACTACAGCAGCTCTGTGGTTATTATCAGTCACAGTGTGATTCTTCTTCTCCATAAAGATCATTCAGTGAAACAGAAACAGCCTGTAGTCTGTGTTGGATGCTGCAGTTTGAATCTCAGTCTGTGTTAAAGTGATGATCATGTTGAGATGAAACCCTCAGGTCATGTGGTCTAAGAACTGAGAGTCTCCATGGTTTGATTCAGACTGAAACATTGTTTACTGACATCTAGTGGTGAAGAGATGTAACTGCAGGTAATTTGGGTCCATACTCTGCAGGAGTCACTGCTGCTTTTCTCTGATGTTTGCAGTTGACATTTTGCTTCTGATGTTATTAAAATGATTTAATATTATAGGATATATTATCATGTGTCCACTCCACAGAGTCTGGACCCTCTTCAGGTGATACAGTTTTGTCAGGGAGGAAAAAAAAAGAGAGAGAGAGAGAAACATGTTTATGTTGTTGAGATCTGTGAGTTTGTTCAGTTTGGTCCTGATCCAGATAATAATCCAGATGTTTGTCCTTTGTCATTCCAGTTTTCTCATATGTTTAATCTGTGGGCTGTTTGTTTGTTTGTTGCTTTGACTGAAACCAGTCTGAGCCAGCGACCAGTGAACTCACCACACTGCTCTGATGACAGTTTATTTATTCTCTTCCTGATCACACCTCATTGGTTAAAGCAGAGAGATGGTGTCATGAAGATGTTCAGGTCCAAAACCACCCCCACCTCACTTCCTGTCAGCTAAACTTCTTCCATCTATATAAAGATACAGCTTGTTTCTATCAACATGTGACTGGATTTATAAAATGAAGACTTGAGGACAATAAGCCTCCACCAAGGTCGTCTAAAAAATTCTTTGATGTGCATCAAGATGAATGTGATCTTCTCCATCCCTCCAGGTTTTGTTCAGCTGGATTCTCCTCCTGACATCTTAAAGTTTCATTGACTGTCTCTTCTTTATTGTAACTAAATAAAGAAACTCTTTAATTGTCTCTGCAGAGGAAACCACAGCACCACTGCCTCAGAGGAAGGAGGAGGGTCTTACTTGATGTGTCCATGAACTGATCTGAGAGCAGCTCTAACGTCAGCACAGTGTCAGGATGGAGGAAACGTCTCTGCTGTCACTGCTCTGTAAGTAAACTCTTTATGATTCTGTTATATTTCAGATTAAACCACGAGTCGACTGAAGTCCTGTTGTCTCATTAAACTGGGTTCACACACAGACAGAGGTGTGAAAACAGTCTGATCCTTCAAACACCAACAGCTCCATCAGTTTATGAGACAGTTACTGTGGCGTTCACTGACCTCAGTGAGGAAGAGGAAATATTATGGTGTTAAAATGTTCACTCTTTCAGGACAATACAGTCTGTCTGTCTAAAGAGACTTAAAGGTGACGAGTGGACGAACAAACCAAACCTGCATCATTCAGTGTTTTTACTCTGTTGAAACTTTAAACCAACCTGAGTGTCATTTCTCTGTAGTTGTGAGCTCACTGCTGATCTGCTCAACAAACCAAGGTCAGTAAACTTGTTCTGTCTCTGCTTCCATCTGTTCATCCTCCGATTCTTCCTCATTAGAACTGATGCTTTCAGTAGAAACTCTGAGAGAAAAGTTTGTGTTTGTTTGACAACCAGAAAAACTTTCAGCACTTTTTCATTTCAACCCTCAGCTCGTCTGACTGTGAGTCCCAGCAGATCTCAGTTTTTTAAAGGAGACTCTGTCTCTCTGAGCTGTGAGGAGGACGACAGCTCTGCTGGATGGAGGCTGAGGAGGAGGACAACCAATGGAAACAGGACTGAGGACTGTGGAGCTGGGTGGGGAAGATCATCTGGTTCTTCTTGTAGCATCAGCTCCATCTTCACCTGGGAGAGTGGAGTTTACTGGTGTGAGTCCAGAGAGGGAGCAACCAGTAACATCATCAGCATCACTGTCACTGGTAAGATCAGACTGTGGAGTTAAAGTATTGATGAAGCTGTGTGTAAATGGATGAAATGTGTAGTTTGTCTCTGTGTTGAGGGTGGATCAGTGATCCTGCAAGTCCTATCCTCCCTATGTGATGGAAGGGACATGATGTCCTCTGCACTGTAAAACAAAGACCACTCACCTCAACCTCCCAGCTGCTTTCTATAAGATGAAAACTCCCTCTCATCAGGACTGAGCCTACAGGTCACATGACCATCCACCATGTTACCAAGTCTGATGAAGGCCTCTACAAGTGTATCAGCAGTGGAGAGTCTCACCCAATGGATCACTGTCACAGGTCAGGAGCTTCACTTTGATTTCAACACTTATTTCATCCACAGCTTCACCTGACCAGGTGACTCTCTCTCTACAGAAAAACCTCCTACCACAAAACTGCCGACTCCTACTGTGACTCCTACAACTCCCTCAGCCAGGGATGGAGTCCTATGGTCCCTCACACCTCATGTTCATATTGGTCCGTTACCTGGTGATGTTCTGTCCGTACTTCATCTCACACTGTCCTCATGGTGTCTTTATATCGACACAGACCCACAGGTAACACTCTGAATCATTCACTGACCTTACAGTCAGTCAGTCAGTCAGTCAGTCTCAGTCTCGTCTCTAACAGTTGATAAATCTTCTACATTTTCTCTCTAACCTGCTCTGACTGTAGGAAATCACCTGCCCGTCTCCATGGTGATGACCCCGCCCACCCAGGCTGAGCAGGGATTGGATGATGATATGATGATGTCACCACAGAGCATCACTTCTGACCTGATCCAGTGTCTTCAGTGTTTTCTCTTTCTTAATTAAGCTAAAGTGTTTGAGTCTTCAGCGAAGAAAAATCAGATTTCAGTCGTTGATCAGTCAGAAACAGTCGAGGACCCAGATCACTTCCCTGTGGAACTCCACATATTCTAGTTTGACTTGTAGATGAAAGATGTTGAACTCAGGACGTCGGACTCAAGCAGCAGCAACAGTCTGACTTTAAACTCTTGTAATCTTCTGATGGAAGCAGCTGTGTGAGAGCAGCTCTGTCAGGTTTAATGAAGCGAGAGTTGTGTTGTTGATGTTTGTGTAGATTTGCTTTAGAAGAATCTCAGAGGCTTTAAAACTCATCAGATCAAATAAAACTAAAGATGAGGATCTTCTCTGTCTGTGGTTTCTTTCGTCTGATCTGTGGAAGGACGAAGCTTTTACTGGCTCCTCTACTCACTGTTTCAATCTGTTAAATCCTTTTACTCGCCCTGGTTAACTGATGCTTTCAGTCCATAACTCCTAATATTCACTTACCAGCCACTTTATTAGGGACACCTGTTCAACAGCTCGTTAACGCAAATATCTAATCAGCCAATCACATGGCAGCAACTCAATGTCTTTAGTCATGTAGACATGACGACCTGCTGAAGTCCAATCTGAGCATCAGACTGAGGAAGAAACAGTCACAGAGAAAATATCCAGTGAGCAACAGTTCTCTGGGTGAAAAGGTCTTGTTGATGTCAGAGGTCAGAGGCCAGACTGCTTCGAGCTGATAGGAAGGCAACAGTTACTCAGATAACCACTCATTACAACCAGGGTCTGCAGAAGATCATCTCTGAACACACAACATGTAAAACCTTGAAGCAGGTGGTCTACAGCAGCAGACCACACCTGTCACTTGTTGTCACTTGTTTGTCTGCTGTGGATAAGATTTACTGTAACCAACGACCAGTGAATTCACCACATTGTTTTGATGACTGATTGAGTGCAGTTACGCAGTTTATTTATTCTCTTCCTGATCACACTTCAGTGGTTAAAGCAGAGAGATGGTGTCATGAAGTCGTTCAGGTACAAAACCACCCCCACCTCACTTCCTGTCAGCTAATCTTCTGCCATCTATAGAAAGACAAAGCATCTTTCTATCAGTGTGTAACTAGATTTATGAAATCAGTATTTTAGGATATTGATCAGTCACTTCACTGAATAATTCTGTCTCAGAATGATAGAACAGAAAAGTAAAAGTAAGAGCAGCTTCCAGTTGTTCCCTCGCACACAACACACACATCCATCAAGGTTAGTTTCACTGTTAGTGAACACATCATGCACATAGTATTATTTATATTCTATTAGTTTCTCCTTCTGATTTCTTTAAGTTTTATCCTTGAATGTCTCTGTTTTATTGTAACTAAACGAAGGGACTTGTATCTGTCTCTGCAGAGGAAATCAAACACCTAAACCACAGGCACACAGGAGGGAGGAGGGTCTTACTTGATGTGACCATGAACTGATCAGAGAGCAGCTCTAACATCAGCACAGTGTCAGGATGGAGGAAACGTCTCTACTGTCACTGCTCTGTAAGTAAACTTGTTACGTTTCCATTTGTTGATGATAACTGTAGATATTCCAGATTACACCATGAGTCTACTGAAGTCCTGTCGTCTAATTAAGTTAATACATTAAATTAGATTCTCTGTCTGTTGTTTCTCTATCACAAACATCAAGGTTGGTGTTCGACATAAAAGAGAGAAACATTTCCTCCCGTTTAAAAAAAAAAATTAAACAAATATGATAATGTCAGTACAGCAACTGCAGGGCAGAGGATGTAACATCTAGCAAACAGGATAGTAAAGGAAATGACACGCTGTATTGCAGTGGCTATATCGTGAGTTAGGAGTGAACAGAGCAGTTGGTTGGGTAAGGGTCAATAGCTGTGTTGAGGGCCTGTTCAAGAGTTTAGAATACATTAGACCCCAAAAGTCAGTCAGTTCCCGGTATGTCTTAAGGGATCTCCTAAGATGGACGGATTTGTCATTCCAAATAAAAACATTCAACTGCCAATCAAGACTGGTGAAAAAGGATTTATTGAAACAAATCTGGATGCACTGGAAAAGACACAATTATGGCAAGATTACCATTTTATGACATCAACATGGCCCACAAGAGATTTTTTGAGGAACACACCCTTGAATGAGCTAGTGATGAACACTGCAAGTGTCTCAATCCCTTCAACACAATCTTAAAGGGAAAAGTTGATTGAGCAAGAATTTTCACCAGTTGGTTTACAAAAAATATAACACAATAAGAAGCCAGACTGATCCAGAAGTGACATATTTGGAAGAAGAGAGGAAATGGGGTTAGAAATGTATAAGAGAAGGACATCAAACACAAAAGGAGAAATTAGAGAAACCAGGACCCCCTACTGGAGCCAGACTTGGGAGAGGAGCTCACTGGTGAGGTTCTGGTAGCTGGGCTTGAACCCATGCGGCCTGGTTGGGTCTAGCCTGAACAAGCAGCATGGAGCTGCCGCCCCGTGGACCCACCACCTGCAGTGATAGGTACTGGAGTTGGGTGCTTTGTTTGAAAATATGCAGGAAAAGGCAGGGATCCAGGCAAGCTGGTGCCTGGTGGTACAGACTGGCTCTGGTGATGTGGAACCTCTCTGGCAGGCAAAGAGCCTGAGCTGGTGTGGGAGGTGGAGCAGTACCAGCTAGATATAGTTGGGCTCACCTCTATGCACAATGTGGGATCAGGAACCAAACTCCGGGAGAGAGGCTGGACTCTCTCTTTTTCCAGAGTTGCTCAGGGAGAGAGGCACGAGGTATGGAGGTATATAAGTCCCCGGCTAAGCGCTGCCATGTTGGAGTTTTCCCTGGAGAAGGTTGCCTCTTTGTGACAGTGAGTTGCTGAGAACAGGGATCTGGCTGTTAGGTGTGCTTACACATCAAACAGCAGCTCAGAGTACCCGGTGTTCTTGGAGTCTCTGGGTGGTATCTTGGAAAGGGTTCCAGCTGGGGACTCTATAGTTCTACTGTGGGACTTTGACAATGTGGGACAATGGAGAAACCTGGAGGGGCGTGATTGGGAGGAACGGCCTCCCTGATCTGAATGTGAGCAGTGCTTTGTTATTGGACTTCTATGCTAGTCAAGGATTGACCATTACAAACACCATGTTTGAGTAAAAGGTCGTTCATAAGTGGACCTGGTACCAGACCACCTCAGGCCTAAGATCGATGATTGACCTTGTGGTTGTATCATCTGATCTTTGGCTATATGTCTTGGACACTTGAGTGAAGAGAGGGGCAGAGCTGATCACCATCTGGTGGTGAGTTGGATCAGATGGCGGGAAAGGACAGACCTGGCAAACCCAAATGGGTAGTGAGGGTGAACTGTGAACATCTGGCAGAGGCCTCTGTCTGTGAGGTCTCCCACCGCTGGAAGAATTTTTTTCATTCATCCTGAGGGAGGTTGAAGACAGGTCAGAGCCTGTTAAGGCGGTAACTGAAGAACCTGCTGGTGGACACCAGTGGTGAGGGAAGATGTCAGGCTGAAGAAGGAGGCTTTTTGATCCTGGTTGGCCCAGACGTCTTCAAAGCTTAATCTCCCTGTTAAAGATGACTGACTGTCTTAATTTGTTCCCTCCTTTCTAGGCTAAGTCTGCATCAGTATACAGGAAATTATTCTGTACAAACAAACCAAACCTGCATCATTCTGTGTTTTTACTCTGTCAGTTTTCTGTTGTCTTGTTGCATGTAAAACCTTAAACCAAGTGTCATTTCTCTGTAGTTGTGAGCTCACTGCTGATCTGCTCAACAAACCAAGGTCAGTAAACTTGTTCTGTCTCTGTTTCCATCTGTTCATCCTCAGGATTCTTCCTCATTAGAACTGATGCTTTCAGTAGAGAACTCTGAGAGAAAAAGCTGGAAAAGACAATGAAGATCATTTCAAGTGTTTTCATGTTGATAGGCTTCACATGTTGACTCATATGTTGCTGAAAAACTCTGAGAACATCTTTCCAGTCTGAGACACTGAACTCTGCAGCATTAAATGAGCAGCTGTTCATCAGCTGAACATCAGTGTCTTTACTCTTTGCTCCAGCTTCAGAGAAACAGTCACACAAGCTGTTTGAGCTTTGTGTTTGTTTGACAACCAGAAAAACTTTCAGCACTTTTTCATTTCAACCCTCAGCTCGTCTGACTGTGAATTGTAGATCTCAGTTTTTTAAGGAGAGTCTGTCTCTCTGAGCTGTGAGGAGGACGACAGCTCTGCTGGATGGAGGCTGTGGAGGACGACAACCGATAAAACCAGAGCTGAGTGTGATGGTACCTGGGGAGAACCAGCTGGTTCTTCCTGTAGCATCAGCTTCATCCTCCAGGACAGTGGAGTTTACTGGTGTGAGGTCCAGAGAGGGCAACCAGCCCAACATCATCAGCACATCACTGTCACTGGTAAGATCGAACTGTGGAGTTAGTATTGATGAAGCTGTGTGTAAATGGATAAATACTGTAGTTGTCTCTGTGTTGAGGTGGATCAGTGATCCTGCAGAGTCCTGTCACTCCCTGTGATGGAGGGACATGATGTCCTCTGCACTGGAAACAAAACCCTCCCTCAACCTCCCAGCTGCTTTCTATAAAGATGGCTCCCTCATCAGGACTGAGCCTACAGGTCACATGACTGTCCACCATGTTACCAAGTCTGATGAAGGCCTCTACAAGTGTCACATCAGCAGTGATGGAGAGTCTCCACCCAGCTGCTTCACTTTGATTTCAACTCTCTCTTTGACTCTCTCTCTCTACAAAAAAACCTCCTACCACAGACTCCACCCACCTTGCGTTCATGTTGCTCCGTTACCTGGTGGTGGTGTGTTAGTACTTCATCTCCACTGTCCTCTTGGTGTCTTTATATATTTCAGACCCACAGGGCACTCCTGGATCATTCACTGACCTTACAGTCGGAGTCAGTCAGTCAGTCAGTCAGTCAGTCTCAGTCGTCTCAGTTGATAAATCTTCTACATTTTCTCTCTAACCTGCTCTGACTGTAGGAAACCACCTGCCCGTCTCCATGGTGATGTCCCCGCCCACCCAGGCTGAGCAGGGATTGGATGATGACTATGATGATGTCACCACAGAGCATCACTTCTGACCTGATCCAGTGTCATCAGTGTTTTAAACACGTCTTTTTAAAAGGAGCTAAAATGTTTGAGTCATCAGCGATGAAAAATCAGAAAGTCAGAAAAACATTTAAAGTAGAAATAACTTTGCGTTTTACATTTTCATGGAGTCAATGACCAAAGTCTATTCTTTGAAGAATCTCAGTAGCGTCCCTGCTTTTAATATGTCCACTGTCATGATTGTATGAATAACTAAATGAACAACACATTGATCTGTAGAGGTTATGAAGGAAGGCGGACCTCAGCAGGTCCAGGAAGTCCAGCTCTGTCAGACCACAAGGACACTGCAGCTCCTGGATCTCCTCAAAACTGAAACGGACGAGAGGGAAAAACATTCAAGACCTTTCATAACTCTGGGAGATAATAAACAAACAAACAGACAGGAAGAAGTCAGATAAAGGCTCCTAGTCTAAAGAAAATGGATGACTGACCCTGGTGAAATGACCGGATCTGGATGTGGACATTCAGCAGGACAGAAATCCAATCTTGTTCTCAGAGTCCTACCTGAGTCAGACCTGAACTCACAGACATGAAACACATTTTTAGATTCAGCGTGACGTCTACTTCCTGAGAATATCATTATCTCTGACGTCTGTCCAGAATAAACCTCCAGAAATCAGAGAAAACAGAGGCTGCAGAACTCCAACCACAGTCTTCATGTTTTTAAGTTCTCTGAAGTATCACAGTAATCGGAACTTCAAAACCTTTCTGAGAACTTCTCCAAACTTTTCCATCTTATAAAATACAATACTCAGATTTTTTAAAGTAATAAAAGTAGTAATACAGCAGTGCAGAAATACTTAAAGCAGCTGTAGTGAAAGTACTTATTTTATGTAATGTTTTATTTCAGAATAAAGTATATTAGAATTTTGGATTGTAATTATTCATGTGCACTTTGCAACTTCTACTGATTTTTTAATATATTATATTACATTATATATATAATTTTATATAATGTGGGGTATTTTGTTTCTTTAACCTAGGGCTCAATAAAAGTTTAAGCTATGATAACGCATCACTATCTATTATTATTGTTATTATCATTATTATTATTAGTAGTAGTAGTAATAGTAGTAGTAGTAGTAGTAGTAGTAGTAATAGAAGTAGTATTACCTAAACTGAGAGATAACGTTGTCAGATTAATGTTAACGGAGTAGAAGTAAAAATAAGCAGGAAATAAAATTACTCAAAGTACAAATAACTGAAAACTGTACGTAAGTATTACTTTCCGCCACTGCCTGAAACACAGGAATAATTATAATAATCTTACTAATATTGATTTCTCTTCATTATAAGAACAAAAATAAAGAAATTGTTGTTCGATTTTTATAACGTGTATGGAGCATACCCTCCTTTTCCTCTCACGTTGGTACAGTCCACCCACAGGCGGGAAAGCATCGATGATCACGTGACAGGAAGAAATCGGCCAACATGGCGACAAGCCGGACAGCGTAGCTTAGTAACGAGAAGCCTCCAGTTGTAACGCGGAAACACTGAGGCGTTCGTCTTCACGGGATCACCGCTCGGTTTTCGGTGAGTTTGCGCCGTTTTTCTCCCGTTAAACGACCAACTGACAAAAACTGACGCGGGGCAGATATTCGAATTTCTCCCGTTAGAGCTAACGGCCGGCTAGCAGAGTTAGC
>BRZM01004732.1:0-11722 GCA_033238685.1 Lates japonicus
GCACACACAGACACACACGGATAGACAGGCCTGTCCTAATTAAAGCAGTGCTGTTCAAACAATGAGATAAACTAGGAGCAGAGACATTTTGTGGGTGTGCACTGACACACAGCCACATTCTAAAATACTGCTTTTATGCACACATACTGTATACATGCACGTACACACACATGCATGGTACACACACATGCATGGTACACACACATTATTTAAATTGCAATTTGAATTGTGGAGGTAAATGATGATAATTATTCTGATGACAATATTGATTACTGCTGATTTTTTTGCCTAGAGGACAGAGGAGGAGAGAGGTATACAGAGGGATATGAGAGGGGAAGGGATATAAGGAACAAGGGAAGGAGGAACGAGAGGAGAGAAGAACTAATAAAGGACAGAGGGAGAGAGGAGAAACAAGAAGCATGTTATTCTGCAAGCTTGTCTCGCTGTTTCAGCACAGATGATCATTTCTTTATTTTGCCCTGAGTAGAAGGACAGCTATAGGAGAAAGGCAGGGGCGAGAGGAATGCAGAGAGGGAGGGAAAGAAAGCTGAGACAGAGACCTGGGAGGGAGCAGTAAGGGAGAGGAAGAGGTGTGGGAGACAAAAGGAGGAGAGAGGGAGGAGAGATGGGAAACAGGAAGGAGGAGAGGAGAGAGGGAAGCAAAAAAGTGAGAAACATGGGTTGATTAAACCTAAAATCGGAACAGATTTTGAGAGCGCATTGCATCAGATACTCACCGGTGGCTTTCACCTTTTTTTGTCTCTTGCTCATAACATCCGCAAACAACAATCAGACAACACCGAGGTGTCACACACTTTGCTAGAACTGAAATAAACCTGCTTGTCTCTGATTCATCGACCATGTCAGCACCTCCAATCTCACAGGAGCTCTCAAACCAATCAAAAAGTCTCTGCAAAAGCTGGCTCGTAAATATAAAATTTGACATAATCGAGACAGCTGGGACGTGTCTACTCATTGATTAGAGCGGTAAAGGCTGAATTTGTAAATCACTCACACTACTGGATAATCCTGGCTGACCATCAATCCTGTCTAACCTCTGGCTGGGATTTCCCCTCAGATTGGTGTTAGAGCTGGCCCAGTAATCCTGCCCTGTGCCCCCACCTTTACTATTGAGAAATCAGGTGGGAAGGATACAATGTGATCAACATAGGAAAGACTTGTGAGGGGTCAGATCAAGGTAAAGCAGGTGACTCATTCTCATGCTTCCTGCAGCTCCATTGCTGTACTGTTCTTTGGTTAGAGAGATGTGAGCAGATTTGATTCATGTTAATCCACACAACACTCTTTGGACAGCTTTTCTTCAGGCATGTTATTTGACATGCCTGTTCTGTTCCTGTCACATGCTCAAAGCACGCTCTGTAAACGTAAAGGCTGCTTTTGCATCAAGTGGAAAATGACTCATCTTAACAAGGACACATGGTCAGTGTTCACATCTGGTATATTTTCACGGATATAAAGTAGAGCTTTGCAGGGAAACGTACTTCTCCCTCTGCAGGGAAGTCAGGTAGCTGAGCTACACAGCATCGTATGTAGTGACTCAGTGTCTGGCTGTTGGAGGCTTCACCAGGGCAAATGCTTGACAACACAGGGACTTAAACTCTGAGTATCTGGTCCAAGGACAGCGTGCCTACTTGCCATTCCACTCTGTAGCCCTAATGCCTCTCTGCTGGGATACTTACACACATTAAATCCAGAGGCATTGTTTGTGTCAACACCGTGCAATAAATCATCTCCTAGGCTGAAAGAACCACAAGGATGTGCTTTGCTCTCAGTGGAGCCATGTTGGAAGGGATAGCACAGTGACTCATTGTTTTAGAGAAACCCAAAAGAACATGTGAGCGCTCGTCTCCATATTCATGTGATTTCCTCCAGGTCTTCTGCTTTTCTCTCACATTCCAGACATGAAAGTTAAGTTTGATTGAAATCTCTAAATTATTCACATTTATGAATGTGACTCATCATCTGTCTGAGCATGTGTCACCCTAGTCCTCAATGGAAATGGGGTAGAGAGAGTGGGCAGAGAAACTGAATAGTCGTTTGTGAAACTTAGAGAAGAATTTTCAGGGTGATTTGAATGGAGTCAGCCAGAATGAGAGACAATGAGAATGATGTGTGATTTTAACTTCAGGTGCTTATTCTTGGAAGGCTGACTTTTTTAAAGATGGAAGACTCTCATCTGACAGCGCCCCCTCACCAACAGCCGAATTACTAACAAACTGAACTCAGTATTACCAGACTCTTCTCAGTCTGTCTCCCTGCTTCTATCTCCCTCTAACTCCTATCTCTCTACTCTCTATTCATGTCCAACCCTCCTTTTTTCCTCTGTTTCTTCTCTCTTTCAGTCTCTCCTCCCTCACTTTTTTTTCACTCCTTCTCCAATCACTGTGAAATTGCAAGGCGGCTGGTTGGGGACTTTTCTGACAGAGAAATTTGGCTCCGATCAGAATCACTATTGAGCATTCCTGCATTCCTTTCCCAATTTAAATGATTTTGCAGCTTCACAGGCACACCCACCCAGACAGCCAGACATACTCACATTGACACTTTGCAAGTCTCCCGCTCTGTCTTTCTCTTTTGCACACGCTCACCCTTTCATTTCCCGCTCTCTTTCTCCATCACACACATACAAACATAGACATACAAAACGCCATTCACACCTACAAGCGGTGCCACTGGCGAGGTGCCAACAAGCAGGAAGCCATACAGTTGCTTCAGTGACTTTAGTTAGCTCGGAAAACAGATGAGAGACAAAAGAAGGGAGGCTGCAGCTGGAGGAAGAGACAGAGATGGGAAGGCAGATCAACAGAGTGACAGCTTAGCAAAGTGTATCATTAAAACATGAACAATGTGTTTATCCTGGTATACCTGTGTTGCAGAATGCACTATTATGCACAGCCTAACAATAATGCGCCTTATTTCCTCTCAAACCACATGAAGATGAGTTTTGAGCTCCTTGGAAACAGTGCAGTCCCTGATGCGTGTCAATGTGTCGAAGTCACACAGACAAAGGAAGCTGTCGAGTCTGCTGGCAATTTCCATTTTTTCTTGATGTGTGGGGGCCAGCTGTCTCACTGAGATTATTATGTGAAGGCAGCGCACTGGGTTTGCCTCACCTGTCTGTTGCATACATCAGATGTTCTTGGCTTTCTGTGAACAGGTGTCAGCACCCTCTCAGGCTAAGGGGCAGATTCTGGGGAAGAACCTACATCGTAATCAGCCACTTCAAATTCAGCCTTTCGCACTGCCTCAGAAGCCATAAAGCCATCAGCTGCAAGCAGCAACCATCAAGAGTCATGATCACTCATTCTCCTCTTGATTTTAACACAATGTCCCATTTGTCAGATACTTAAATGTTTCTACAGCCTTATCTCAGGTAGTTATGAATATCTTTCATTTCGTACTGGAGTACCCTCGTCCTTGCAGTCTTTATCATCTTTTGAAATTTCGTGAAATTTTTGTGTAAGCTTTCTATGTTCTGCCACCTGGTTAACTCTAGGGTACCTACAACTAACTGATGAAAGTTAGGGAATACTGCAGTCACAGCTACAAGAAACTAAAATGTTTTGTTGGTAGGACTTGGGATGCAGGATTCAGTGTCAAAGTCAGATGCCTCATACACCCAACCATCCACCATGATGTCCTCTCTCAAAGGTTTCTGGGCTCATTAACGGTATCACACAACTTCTGCCACTGCTTGTCAGAGACAGAGGACATTGCTTGTACTGCTACAGTAGGCAGTCTAAACAAGGAGCTTTCTGAGATCTGTAAAAAATAAAAGGACTTCATAGATTGTCTGTGCAAGCAGCTTATTACAACCCATAGTTATGATTTATTGTTTGTGGCAGGAGCAAAAGTGGAAGGTAGGTGACAGTGGCACGTTAGGAGGAACATGGGTTGACAAAACACAGGACTGTCACAGAGGGTCCGTGTACATTACGGCCAATCAATTTTCAGTCTGCAGTGGGAAAACAGAAATCAGATGACAAGCTTTTTCCTGTTTCTCATTTTGGGGTAGGACAACGGAAAACAAAAAAAAAGTGCAGTTTTCTTATTTTCATTTTGGGACAGGGAAATTGGAAAACAGAACAACTACTATCTTTTTCATTTTTGTTTTATGTGAACACAAGGAAAATGAGAAATCAGTTACAGGGTAAAAAATGTCTGTTTCATCGTGTGTTGAATTATTTTTATTTTGCCCCGGAAGTCACCCAATGAATGATAGAACAGGATCTCTATAAGCTAGCACAGTACTGCGAAGCTAAGGCGAATAAAGCTAGTCTTAGCTAGCTATCTTTGCCCATCTAAGGTGAAAATAGATGAGCAAGGACAAATGACTAACACAGTTGTATAGGTTGAAGGTTATTTTTAAGTGTTTGTCCAGATGACTAAAGAGCCCATCCTTATCATTTTTTTAAATCTGTTTTTGGTTGCTGTTGTTGCAATGAACTGAACCTGCAACACCATGAAACAAAGTGATACTGAAATGCATTTTAAATACTCACTCAGACATATAATTACTCTACAACCTGTAACATGTGGACATATATTTTGTAGATATTACAAACCAGCCAATTATGCCAAGTATTTTTATGTGTTCAGAAAAAAAAAACAGTAATTAACAATATGATAAATATGATTTCTTGCATTAGTTCTTATTTAAACTGGTTCATGTTATTCGTTTTTGTTAGCTGATGTAAAGCTGTATAAACAACTAAAATGAATTATACAGTGGCCCTCCTGTTTAGTAAGGACAGAGTATTAAATCTGTCAGGTCAGCCTTTGGTAATGTGAAGTGAGCCGTTTAACTCCAGCAGAGGGCTATTAGTGCTGTGTGAAAGTGTGTTTTAATATGCATGCATGGACATGAGAGTACAGTGGTTGTGGTTGTGACCTTACAATTAGAGGAAAGAACTTCTGCCCACAAGGTCTCCTGAGGATCAAATTCCTAGAGGCCGTCTAATGAGAAAGACTAAAATCTGTGACACACCTGCTGTCACTGCATGCATTATATGTCTACTTAAGTGTATGCCATTTCTGTTACATGTAGGTTTATTATGTATGCTGTAAGCCACAGTGAAGCTGCAGGCTGAAGTACACTTCATGTCTTAACAAGCTTTTCTTTTCAGGTTGCCTCACAGTCAATGTCATCCTGTCTCTTATTTTGTCTCTTTAATCTTGCACGTCTCTGAATCCATCCAATAAAAAACAAGAAATGACTTAAAAGTTCAACATTTGAGATAAAAGCCTTTGGGTTGTCTCCTCACTCTCTGATCTGCCTTTTCTTCCCACAATATTAAATAAAATTATTTACTTTGAACTTTTTAACCTGTTGCGGCGCAGAGCTTCACCATATTTTGTCCACGTAAAACTTCTTTTTAGCTTTACCCAAGTTTATCTGCACAGAGCCAGGTCAGAAGGTACCAGTAAATGTTTTAACCTTTTGCTCTGGTCTGGTGTATGCTTTTTAAATTAACTGAAACTTAAATAATCTCTGCAGAGACTTTAAAGAGTAAAAACGTTCTCACCTCCTGAACTGTTGCTTTGCAGGCAACATATCTATTCCAGATTTAATTTTAATCTTTTATTGCCCTGGTGACCCATGTGGGTTTCTCCATCTCTCTCTGACACTTAATGGCAAACGTAGAATTGCACATTTTTCTGAATAGGAGTAGTCAAAAGGGATATTAGTAGTAGTAAGTTTTCTGAAAAATTTGAGATTTATGGATAAAATAACCAGATGGAATGTCTACTTTTGTCTTATCCAATGAAATGATGACTAAATACAAACCAACCAACATCACCAACCAAAAAAGATCATACTATAATAAAAAAAAAAAAAAAAAATTGGAACTAAAATGTAATTGGTTGGAATTAATTTATGTAAGTATACATGGTCAAAGATGTCTGTCTGTCGGTGGTCAATGTGTCTCACCCTTCAGTACAATCTTTCTATTTTCCTGTGTGGTATAACTGCACTGTGTGTCTTGAGTAAACAGTCAGAGGCTGATGTAGCTCAACTCGTTTCTGGTGCCTCAGCTGTGCTGAGCTAGCAGTTGAGTCCTCAGTTTTGTTGTTGTTGTATTTGTAGGAATGTAAAGCAACTGCTTTTAACACCTATCTTAAACTATAAACTATACTGTGGCACGAGGAACCATAGCAATGAAATGCTATTATTTTACCAAAAATTCATCTTGTTATATTTTAGATTCAGAGATCTTTTTTTTTTTTTTTAATTATCAATTGCATTT
Source organism: Lates japonicus (assembly GCA_033238685.1). Lineage (NCBI taxonomy): Eukaryota > Metazoa > Chordata > Actinopteri > Centropomidae > Lates > Lates japonicus. The sequence goes on from BRZM01004732.1 coordinate 6,270, forward strand.
AAGAGACCACAACAAAATAAGAGAAAGAGTGTAAACAGCAACAGGAACAGGACAGGACACAGAAATATTTACAGTCAATTGTTTCATTATAATACCACTGAATTGCACATGTACAAAGATATATATATATGTATGTGCATGTGTGTGTGTGTGTGTGTGTGTGCGTGGTAGCAGGATGCTGTTGCTCCTGGCAGCAGGCCTGTACACTTCCCCTGTCATGGCCAATCATTGTCAGGAAGACCGCAGTTCCTCTGCATGCATGCACGCACACACACACACACACACACTTTGCTCTAGTAATATGAGGATCAGTTATGCTGTCACCCATACCTGTTATTGTCTTTGCTTTTATATACACACAGAGTGGAGAACATCAACAAGCTGTTGTACATAGCAAGGTCTTGACTATGTTCAAACATTTCAACCTGAGTACTAAGCTACATCCTCAGTGGTCCTCAGCATAATTGTAACATGTTTGTGAGCATGTACTGATGTGCTTCATGTGTGCTCAGGCCCAGATAAAATAAAACAGAGCAGCACTGATCTTTTCATGCTGGAGTGGCAGTGAAGGTGAGGCAGTGGAGGGGTGGGGTGGAGGGGTATTGCATTGTGCGCTTAGAATAAGGCACAAATATACTATCATCCCACACTGCACACATACAAATTGAAGCTGTGCAACAGTATAGCTACTTCAGAAGCAGGCATAGCTTTCAGATTTAAATGTAAAATCCATACATTTGAAAGTACTGCAGTGGTTGCATTAGGCATCTGAGGTAATTTAGAGTACAGTGGAGGTCTGGGCAATAATTCAGTTCAGTTATCCTTCATCAATTTTCAGTGGAATTACATCATGATGGTCCAAACTTATCATATTTATCATTCAACCAATTTCTGATTATATTTACTATTGCTTACTCTGTGTACTTAAAAAACTAACAAAATAATAGAAAGTGGTTTTAAGGTTGTGTACATTATGATTTCTCTCTCCTTTCTGTTCTTCTCTCACACACACACAATAACAAAGTATGAGGGTTTTAAAAACTGTGGGTTGTGTGTGTCTGTAATTTTTGTCTCTGTTTCTTATGTCCTAGTTCCCAATCAAAGGAATCAGCCTGTATCTGGAGCACTTACATAATGCTGTGGAGGTAGATACAGTAAGTACAGGGATGGTGTGTTTCCTCTGTATGTGCTTGTATGTGTGTGTGTGTGTGTGAACGCCAGGTGATCATGAAAGCTGCTTTAGTTACTAGAGCACCAAGAGCCAAACATGCTCCATCTCCTTCTTTCTCAGTTCATGCACCCTCTGTCTATTCTTCTCTCACCCTTTTAATCTCTCTCTCCCTCTGTCTCTCCCTCCCTCTGTCTGTCAGCATATTTTCCTCACTGTTTTGGCATACTGAATTGATAATATTTGTTGAGCTTAAAGAGGAATTTTGGTAGCTGTTCATGCAGTCTCAGTGTCTGCTCTGCTACACTGCATATGCCAGTGGAGCAGGTATAAAATGAGTGTTATGGTAACTACAACCTGTTGCAGCTAAAATATCTGTTATATATTTTTGATAGTCAGTGGATGTAGTGTTGCTGTTCCCATGTTTTGCATGTAACTACAACCATTCTCTGCTGCTGTGCCAAAATGCCAGTATATAGTACCTTTTCAGCTGACTTGAGAAGTGTTGTAAGTTTATTGTTATTGTAATATTAAAATGAATTAGTGCCAGCATATATTGGGATTAACAAGGTTTACATTTTGTCAGGAAGATGCTGAGCTGTAGTATTAATCAATGAAACAGGTGCACTCCAAATTTGATATGTTGAGATTAGTCTTAGGAAGCTACTTGGATGCTCTGTTACCAGTTGCTGTGTTAAACAGTGGTGATCACAAGAGTGGTGAGCACTTTACAGTGGAGGTATCTTTCCTAAATGCACTTTGCTAAAAAGGAAAGAACTACTGAGTCTTGCTTCAACTGTTTTAATGTTCTTTTCACAATTAAAAAATCTCCACCAGCTTTGGAAACTTTTTTTTGGAGAAAACACAAACAGCAGTTACGTTTTTGAGGTACAGCTCCAGCATTGGCTACAGTGTAGCTATGGCAGATATGCAGGCCTTAGCACACAACTGTAAATCAAACCTAAGGCTGCGGAGCTAAGCAAAGAACAGAATCACATGGATTGTGGATGACGACACATGATAACACATGGTCAAGAGAATGTACATGTCTACTTGGACTAAAATTAATAAGGAATTGCATTTAATTTTGAATCCCTAACTAGAATTTCCACTTGTGCCTTACCAAATTTTAAATTAACATGTTTTGAATTTGGAGCTTAATAAAAGTATGGTAAATAAAACTGAGTGGCACTAGAAACAGTCTGCTAGGTTGCTTCCTTGTTGTAAAATCAAGGTAGTTTCATAATGAAGACTTCTGTATGTCTCCAACTGTGGTGCAGGGACTTTGATCATGCCATTGTACAATTGTACTGCTGTATGACTAGTGTAGGAGAGATAAGGGAACAATGATATTATATTTCTGTAATTCTTGTATGGGATACACAGTAGGAAGTGTGTCCTATGAGTCCAGAGGCCTATGACTGTGTAAATTTCCTTTCTTCGTAGACTGAAACAAATGTCTAATTTTTAATTACATTTAAATGCCTTCAAACCTCAACAGAGTGTTTTTCCCTACAAGCCAGACCAGTTAGATGGTATCTCACTGTGTTTCACATGGAACAATAATTCACAGGTTGAAATGAAACCCTCCAGCTTAGAAAATCACTTTTACTGTCCACTATTTTCTGTTTGACTCCAGGACACCTCTTGCAAAGCTAAATTCAACTCAGTGAACTATATCAGATGATAATCTCTCCCTTGCTTGCTACCTGCTGCTGTCAGGCTCAAGAGTCACAACCATAAGTGGCAAAAACTTATTGACTGCTGTCAAACGGTGCAGAAAAGAATGAAATAAAAATCACTTGACAATATGCTCTCACATCTCATCACTGTAGGACAGATACAGGATAGATTAAAGTAGCTATGGCCTCAGTAAATCCATTTATTCATTTTCTACACTCAGTTGCATATCAGTGTGGTCAGGAGTCTATCCCAGCATACACTGGACAAAATGAACAAACACACCATGAAAGGCAGCCAGGCCATGACACGATGACCATGGGTACTAGCTGGTGTCTGTGGGAGAAGGGGGAGCTCCATATAAACTAAATAACTCTAAAAAGTGATGGAAATAGGACTAACCACTGAGCCACTGTGGTACCTGATTTAAAAACATAATCTGTTTGATGTAAAGGTGGCAAGCCATCCCATTGCCATGTTAGTAATGACCCCAAGGTCCTTCATGGTGGTGTACTCATGAATGAGACCATCCTTCAACTGGATGCCATGACAGCAAACCTCCACCCTGCTGAAACGTCTTTGACCATGACACCGAATCTCTACCAGCTCCAGGGTTGCTTTAAGCTGTGAAGTGACTTAAAGATTATTGAAACCTTGACACGCCACACATAATGACTGTTTTCACCAACAAACTATACACACATTTTTTCGTCTTGGCAGCCAGAATGGAGCACATATTGATTGACTGAATATATACAGAGAAAAAAATTAGAGTAAACACCCTGGACAATAGATAGGCTACGCTAGCAATCACATAGCTTGTCAACTAACAAAGTCCCTGGAGAGCATAACTTCTTGCATGTTCCTGTACGAAAGCAGAAACCATCATTCATCAAATAAAATCCTTGATAATTTAAGACTACAATCTACGGAGGAAAAAATCAAATCTGAAGTGAACCAGGTGAGCTGCTCCACACCAAAGCCAGAGGATTATAAAATTACAGCTACTCTCTCACCCACAGCTGGGGCTGCACACTTCTGGTTGAAATGAGAGTTGTCATTCCCTTCAAAGATTGTCAAGGGCACATTTAGAAAACAAAAGGCTTGTGTATAATTTCATCATTCGACTGGATCACAAATCCTCCATGGCCTCAAAGTGATACATTTTTCTGTGTTGACTGCTTCCTGGCACTTCACTTTAATATATAATGTTGAGGAAGGTAGAACAATATAAAGACCTGTTATGGGAAGGCATTAAGTCTGTCAATCCTTTGTTTTGCAGTGTTAGCCACATGCATATGTAAGGCTAACGTAGGTGATATGTCCCATCTTCTGCAGTGTTTTTAAGGCAACAGAAAAACAGGGGTTTTCTAGGTGAGCTTTGGCCTGGGCAGCTTTGTCATTTTGATTTTGATTTATTTCAGGTGGTTGAACAAATTTGCAGTGTTACATTTGCTTCAAAGAAAATTAGGTGGTGTCGCCACTAACTTTGAATCTGGTTCCACACAGCAGACGGCACGACTTTTTAACAATGTTTTGTCAAAACGGGTGGCTTTATATATTTCTTTTCCTTCACCATCACTGGTTTTCTGCAATTCAGAGTCTTTCATTGCATTCTACTCCCATCTCTAACACGTTAGATTTATCTTCCTGTGCACAGTTTGTCACACAGAGTAATGCACACTAGTCATTTATTAATACAGCTTAGAAAGAAACTGGGAATGCCTGGTTTAATGCAATTGATCTCCCCTCTAATGAAAACACTGCAGAGTCATTGTCACATAAAAATGAGATTGCGTAGAAGCATAAATTGTGAACACAATCTTAATGCGATTAATCATGCAGCACTACCTGCAGCACAAAGCATGACTTTCTGCCATTTGCTTGCCATTCTCAGTCAGTTTTGTTTTTTTGTTTCTCCTGCCTGTTACATGTAACGTCAGCAGTACTGATTTCAGTTGTAAATTTTAACTGAATCAGAGGCCAAACGATTAGAATCCTTCAACACCACACAACATATGGTTTTATCTTTTAACTGCCAATATCAACTGAGCCAGATTGGAACATGCTCAATCCAGTTTGATCCAATCAGATGTTGCACCCAAATCATTTATGACTGGCTCAACTATCATAACGTGTCCCCACTAAGTGAACAGATTCTTTTTTGGGAATCTAATTCCACCAAGAATGATGTTAGATACTTGGTACCGTTATTCCCTGTGTAATAAGTGAAGCAAGTAAGGCCATAATGGGTGCTAGGGCTATGGGTGCCACCATTGTACAGATGATAAAGTCTTCGGTCCTGCAACTAATAGGTGTTAGAGGCAGGAGTGAAGACTTTATCATTCCTTTAGAGGAGCTAAAATCAAAGAATGGGAGAAAAAGGAACAGACTATAGAGGAGATAAGATTTTTTTTAAAAGGCCAGTCTTTGGTCAAATGTAATTCCAGGGATAGAGGTGTTTGATAAAGCACCACAGAACGAGGCTGCTGGGGCGGCAAGGGGAAAGGACATACACTTATAAATCTCTGTATGTCTCTGTCTCTTCAGATTCTATTACGGTCACACTATCACAAAACACCTGATCTGACACCTGTGTGTGTGT
>BRZM01004736.1:10808-23497 GCA_033238685.1 Lates japonicus
AGTTTTGTTTTTATGGGGAGTTATGCTGACTATTTCTTTATCGGATGTTTTGATGTCCTAGAGTCTTGTTGTGTTTTAAGTAGTTGACCAGCAGAGAGTGATTAAAGTTATTGTGAAAATGTCATACTATCTCTTTTGCTGAAACAGACTCCACATCTGTAAACCAGGAAACTTTTCTTTATAAGATCCTGTTTGCATTGTATGATCTGGTTATCACTCAGCTACTAACAAGGCACAGAAGAAGTGTGTTTAAAGGCTAGAAAGGACTGCCTGTCTTGAACCCTGATCATTTGCCCAGTGCAAGCTGGGGAGGTCAGCACACCTGTGGGAACTAACTAGGCCTCACCAGCCATAATAAGATGTTGATGGCGGCTCCTCCCTCGACCCCACCACTGAGTGTCAGTTGTACCCTGGTTGTCCCAATTTGTTGCACAAACAACCTCACTCATCTCATCCGGGTCTTTCCATCCTTAGGGCTGCGCAAGATTTTCAAATGACTTCATCTCTGAGTATCGCCTGAAGAAATTCAAGCCTGGGGACAGCAAGCAGCCATTTCGCCCCCATTACAGCAGCCTGTGTGTGTCAAGAGCACTGTGTGTCTGCTCTTTCGCTCATGCCTGCTCAGCTCTGGCTCCCCACCTGGTGCTCCAGCACCAAACTTCGCTTTTTCCTGGTTCATTGGCACCCATTAATGTGCCATGGCCAAGCCGGCTCCTCGTTTCATTTTCCTCGCTGTCATTCTTCTCCTCGTCCTGCCTCTCTCTCACGCTTGCCTTCTTAGGTTTCTTCTCTTTATTGGATGGTGAAGCAGAACCACAAACCAATTTCAGTCACTCGCAATGAGGCTTCTTGACGGGCCCAATTTGTCTCCTCCGCAATAGGATCCACCTATGTCCCCTCAGACCCTTTTCTTCCAAACAGAGAAGGAGCTTTTGTTTGGTGACAATTGCAATTGAGATTTTGCAGTTCATGTGACTTATTCAAATTGAAGTCCAGCGGCCGCATTTTGGGACAAGATGGCTACAGTATGGCTATAGGCAAGCTATGTCATCATGCGACGCTTGTACCACAATCAAATTGTACATCGAAAGTGCCTTTTAACAAAGCTTCCAAATGATTCCAAATTATCAGTGTGATAGTTAAAAGCAAAGCACATGGGAGAGCTTGGTAAAGAATGTGCTAAAGAAATGCTACACAATATCAAGCTACTCTATGGTGCTAAAGAGGAAGCTGTCTCGGGCTTGTGCCTTCATTGTGTCCACTGATCTGTGTGACAAGCTGCCACTGTTGATCATTTTCCACATGAACGTGTGACTCACTCACTACAGGCCACCTGTCCACACAAAGAAACAAGAACGCAGGCTCCTGTTGTGACTAAACCTTTAAATCCATACATGCATTTCTTTTTTCTTTTCAAAATACCTGGTTTCACGCTCGCTTTCCATCCACCAGCCGGGGTCAAAAGCCAAATGCTGCTATTCAGACGTGTCTCACGTAGTATTCAGCTACTTACTGGCCCCATCAAATCAACACTCTGCCCTTTTTCCTTCATCTGATCTGCTACTCAACATCTGCTTACCTCTTCGAGGCTATGATTTGCTCTTATCTCCCAATGAATAAGCCTCTGCTACATTACAGTTCTTAACAGCCAACAGCTGACAAATGTTGGGTTTTAGATTCCCTGATCGTGCCCACACACTGCTCATCTGTTCGCTATTGCTGCATGGACTCACCTTCTGGAATCATGTTTATGTCCTGATGAAACAGAGCTAAGCACACTATAACTCAACCAGTTTTAAGCTAGTATGTGTGTGCGTGGTTCGTAAAGTGCAGTGTGAGGAGTTGTCAATGAATTTTTAGCAAGGTTATGAATATATAGCTATAGCCAAGTCGAGTTCTCTAGACTTTTACATATAGCTGCTGTTTTATAGAGTACAGGAAGACATTTTGAAGCTTAATAGGACTCATAATGCAGAGTTGCACATCAGAGAGCAGAGCATCCTAAGCAATGGCCTGAGATTCAATAGGTACGGGTACGGGAAATAGGATTACAAATAGTCAAGAGATTACTTGAGAAATGCACAACAAAGAATATCAGCTCTGATTACAATGGAGATTTAAAGAAAGAGATGTTAAGGCAGGCGCTGCTTTTGGTGCACGGTACTATTTCATGAGATCTGAGAGATTACCTGACTGAACAAATAGAAATGGCTTTTTCTTACAGCACAATGGCACAGTACCTTTCAGACACTCAATACCTGGTGGAAGTACAGGAGGCGCCCCACTCATATGATATTGTAGCAGAAACGCTCAGCCCCAGTCAGCCCATGTGTCAGCACAAACCAGAAGCCAGCTATGCCAAGAGAGAAAGTGTGTGGACTGTGTGAGCAAGAGAGAGGAGAGAGAAAAAGAAAGAAAGAAAAGGACTAGCTCATGTTGCTAGGCAGAAGTGGCCATAGCCTGAGTTTCTGTCTTCATGCAGCAGAATGTCCCTGGTAGACCCCAGGAGGTGACCAGCTTGACCCTCTCTAATTAGGGCAACACACACACTTCCTGTCTTGCACCATCACACCCAGACAGATTCTTCTCTTCTTCTCTACACAGTCACTCATCATTTTCCCTCTTCCATTCTTACGTTTGTATTTAACATACCCTTACCACATCCACTAAAGTCCACATTAGCATCCTTTTCACGCTGAAGTGAAAGATCAATCTGCTGCTCTCTCTATTGTCTTATTGGCCAGAATCCAGGGGCCCAGTTCAATTTCTATTTCCAAATATTAAAGCAGACTGTAACATGAGCATGTCCTCATGTCCAGGACTTTAGTTTATTGCAATTTGCAACAATCATTTGAAACATATGCTAACACCAGCTGCAGTAGGCGGTTAGCACTGCTTGTGCCCTGGGTTGCAGGTTAATTTGCTGCCGCTCCCACTAAGAAGAGACAGCAGGTTGAGGGGTGTCCTCGCTATATGTCATTCATTGCTGAGTGTACCTTTGGCTCTACTGGTGCTCCAACACTTCATAGTCTGCATACTTGAGTGTCAGGGTTGATCCTGTTTGGCTGCCAAACTTCAGAAGGCTTGAAAGTTTATAATCATATATTAGGTTTTATTAGCATTTAAAATGCAGTTATAAGCATAGATTTGTGTCAAAAATGTACCTGAAAATATTATTACAATGCAGTAAATCTCACTCATCTGTGCCCCAAGAAAGTCAAATCAAATACTTTGAATTGTTTTTCACCACTGTTTGATGCAGGGAGGAGGAAGATGCCAGATTTCTTTTCCCCATCGATTCTTTTGAAAACTCACACTCTTTCATAAGGTGAATTGATTCCTCTGCGAGTTTACCTACCTCAGATAACAACAGATAAATACAGATTTTTAGATTTTACCTACAATTTTGGTTTTCTCCAGTGTCAATCTTCAAGGTGAGGTGCTTCATTCACTGCTGAAGAAGAAAAAGCTTTTCTCAATCCGTCCCTTACTCACAGTTTCTCACAGTAACTGCCACCATCCTCAAATCTGACATGATTCAGAAACATTAATGCAGGCCTCCACACTGTCACAGGAGTAAACTCATTAGATGTAATACACGTCATACTCAGTTGTTGCGAGGCTCTTGCAGATTCACCCTTTGTGAACAGAGTTGTAGCCATTCCACATTGATTCTTGTGTGTTAGGAAAATAGTAGTTCAGAGTTACTCTCACATCCTGTCTCTCACAGCAGAGTGTAATGGAGAACCGTGGCTCAATAACTCATCACAGACCAGCACACACACACACACACACATGAATACACACACACACACTTACACTCACACTCTCCACGCACATAATGCAGTGGGAAAATTGCTCAAACTACCCCCCACAAGAGCGAGGCCCTGTGCTTTTTAATTGATGCTTCGGTCCACCTTTGATGAGAGCTATCGATTGCCCACACAACCCCAGGAGCGCAGCCAGCCAGCCAGCCAGCCAGCACACCCCTCATGGAGTTCAAATAGCTCCCTGAGAAATACCAAATCCAACAATCACTAGGAAATGGCCGACCAAATTGTTTAGAGATAGCCAACACAGAAAGTGTGTTAGGCATTGGACTCATTTACCAGATAAAAAGAAGAACTATTTATTAGGACAGCAGAGTTTTTAATTTTTTTTCTTGTTAGTTTTCTTTCTGTTTCTCTGTTTCTTTTTCACTTTTTCTTGTTTCCAGCCGAGGAGACATGGTCACCGCACACGCCTGCTCAGTGTGTGTGATCTTTGAGAACTATCTGCACATCTGTGGATGTTAGGATTTGACGGTTTTATGAGTTGTTTTTTTTCTGATGAAGCCAATAAAAATGGGAAGCATCGTTGTGCCGCGTTGTTATCCTTCAATCTGCATCATAAATGATTGCGTTTCATCACAGCTAGCTGTTTGCCTGTCCTCGGGCCATTATTATGGAAACATTTATTATGCGCCAAGCATCCTCCAAGGAACACACACACGCAGAACACACCATCTTCCCCATAGCCTATTATCTACATGACTAAATCGCAGTGGGAAGCAAGAGGAAGCCCTATTATTATCATCCAGCCTGATGGCACCTGCTGTGTGTTGACCTTAAATTCTCACATCCTCTCACAATTACAGCCCTTCTAAATGGAGCTAATACCTCTGATGGACGCACCCATCACGGCTCACAATAATAATTTGATTGGGCGTAAAGTGGTATTAATCAAAGATGGAGGAGCTCATTGGAGGAAGAAGTGGATCGATGGCACCAATCTGCCTCTTCACTCTCATTTAGGCCTAACTAATTGCTGTCTCGTCACCTCCTAGGATGCTCACTGCCAATACCACGTGCTGCACAGTAGCCAAGTTCCCACTGCTCTGAGATACCCCCAAGGCAACAAGGGCTAGCACTCAAGACAAACGTTTTAATAGAGAACAATTGACTTGGTTGATTGGACTGAGCTATGGGCCTTTGTGCACCCGAATGCACATGATTTGGCCGTCAGGAGTCACAGCTTCTTTTTTTTTCGCATCTGCAGATCTGTGAATAAACGGAAGTGCCTCAGTGCTCAGGAGAGATAAGTGTTGTTGTGGTACATTTGTTGCAATTTAAATCATTTTGTTGCTCTGGGAGACTTTCTCAGTGGTGCCGTGGTTTTCTCCACTACACACTGTATGGCCGTTAAATCTGGGACAATGCAGTGGGATCCTTTATTGAGTGAAATGCCACAGATTCAATCTCACTCCCTCGGAGCCAAGCAGCCTGCTTATCTGGACTTATAGAGATGTAGCAGCTGAGCACCACAAGGGTGCAGCATACCAACACAGATGTTATCTGATGTGTGTATTTCACAGAGGAGCGAGAACCCGTCCACACACACACACACGCACATACACATATACACACATGCAACCACCACTGGATATAGATCAAGGACATCTCCACTGGGGGAAACTCAACACGACAACACAACCAGCCTTTCCATCCAGCGTTTGCCATCTGCTGTATATATACAAAGATTAGGAAGGAAAAGCCTGGATGTGCATTAAAATATATCTGTCCTACTTGCAGTACAAATTGTCTGATTGATGTGCATTTTTATAGGATAAACATGCTCTTTGAGGGGTTCCGGGATGTAGCATTTGGTGTTGATAAGGGAACTGATGGCAAATCCTGGCAGGAGCTTCACTGTGACGAGTGTGAATTATCCACAAACGGATAAATCATATGTCCGTTTGGAGATTCAGAGTTTCTTTAAACAGTTTGGTTTTACAGTACAGTAAAAGCTAAAATTACAGCAAGAAATAATTTGGGTGTCACTACATGTCTTCATCACAGAGTCCTGATTGGATACACTGTCTTGACACATGACCCACATGGTACAAAACAAAAACCAGTAATTAGCTGTATCTATCATTTTGGTTCTGAAGATTATCTGTTTGCCTCTAACAAATGATCTGTTCAGACCTCTGGAGGTGACAGATAGTTGAACACCGGTGATTTTATTTCAAAGCAATCTAAACAGAGGTTTTCAGTGAAGATGAGTTCATTGGGACTGGGACCTTTAATGACCCTGAGCTTCCAGGTGCAGTCTGAGCGGTTTTGCATCCAATCAAGAATCTGTGATCGTCAGCAACCACTAACACACCTGGTGCTCCCTTATTAGCTTATATTCCACTAAGAGACACATAATTAACCAAAGGGGGGATCTGCACTGCTGAACTACAATCTAAATAATGCCCAAGAGGGGTTTGGTGTGTTCTGAGGGGGTATTCATTATTCGCTTAATCTAGGAATATGTGAATGCAACATTAGGCCAGTAAACCTCATTACAAGGAGCTAAATGTGGATATCTCATTAGTGAGGAAATGCATGAGTCATATTTTAACACTATCTAGGTCTATTAGATTCAGGAAGCATTATATTATAAGTAACATTCAACATAATCTTGGCACAAATCTGACATTGTTAAAGGATGATTTCAGGTTATTACAGCTGGGATTGGTGAACAGTAAAATCATTACGTCTCTGTCTGTTGTAAACATCAGTTACAGTTTACAAACTGACTTCCAGGCTCAAATCTTACCCACAACACTTGCTGCACTTTTGCTGATTACTACTGACATGTCATGTACACTTTTGTTTACCTCCAAATTTAGATAATCTGGCTAAACTATTTTAAGACAGCCTGACTGCTCATGTTTCTTGCCTTGATGAACTCCAATGTTGTGATGTTACCATAAAGAACTTTGTTACAAAAGTAAGACCCGAGTTAAGCTGCAGTTTAAAGCTGCACTGATTAATATTTTACATGAACAACTGGTCAAATACCTGTATGTAATACTAAAGGAGTTCTTGCAAAACCACAAGGAAATGTCACCTGATTCTGCAGTTCCTCAGTATGTAAGAGCATCTAAGCATCTATTAAACTCATTAACAGTCTGCAGCTTAACTGTTTTGTCATCACCTGCATCAACCTTACACTCTGTTTAATGCACTCTATATTAGCAACAAATGATAACATAGAGTTAGCAACTAGTAGTGAATGTAGCTGCAGGGTTAGCTGCTGTAAATAGGAAGTGTTTCCTTAGTAGTAAGTGGAGACAAAAATCTGAACCAGAAGAAGAGAAACCATTGGACTTGCCCGGTGGCTGGAGACAAGGCTTCAGATGAGTACTTTTACTACCTGGTTAGCTGGCTGTGTAAACAGCCAATGGTTTGCCAACACATTAACCATGTTAACATTCTAAGTTAGTTATTGTTTGTTGGGGAAATTCTGATGGCCAAAAACTTGATGCAACTTTTATTCTGTCCTCTTATTGTCCTGCATAAAGAGCTTTATCATGTTCCAGCCCAACTATTGCGTATTGATAAAACGGTGTAGATCTTACCAGATCTGCGGCTCCTCGTAACCAGCAGAACAAATGAAAAACAGATATCGCATCACAATAGAATCCCGTGTAGCACTCAGTCAGACATGAGCTCCATTTCAATATTCCAGTGATGAATTACTATCATTGTGTTGCAGGAGTTGGGAGTGCAGCCAAAGCCTGTTGAAGTTTACAATGACATTAGTGGAACAATTGTATCCCAGGAGATCCTGGGGGCTGCACAGAAGGCATTGTTCCCCAGGTGGCAGCGGTCCGTGCCAAGGGGCCCAGCCTGTTCCTCTGGTATGGGTATTAATTGAGGATGTGAAGAAAGCCAGCACCTCATGACTCTCACATTAAAGCCCCACTTCCTGTTATTAGCCCCAATGTATCCAATCAATTTGACTGAGAACATGTTGATATCAATGTCTTCTTTTTCACAGACGACATTTCGACATGTCACAGTAAGAAAAGCACAGGTATGAATAATAAAATGGATGTACTGTTATTGTGCACAGTGGTTCATTCTCACACTGTTATGATTTACTGGGACAAACTGTTCATGTTATTAGTAACAGTAACCTGTGCTTTTCCTGCTAATTATTTTGGTGAGTACAATGACAGAATGATAGAAGTTATGACCAAAGAAATATGGTGATAAATCAGGATTATCTTTTAAGGTTACCTGCAGTCAAAGGGCAACTTGAGGGAAAATGAGTGTTTCCTCCAAGCGGCAACTTCAACGCAAAGGAATAGAAAATTCAAAATTCTCATGATTGAAGTAGATGTCTATGTTTGGAACTGTTAATTTTTTTAATATGTTACTTTTTAAGTGTAAAATAAAGGTCATGTCATTTGGTATTTACCCAAATCTACAATTAATTGCAGTCACACTTATTAGAGCTCTGTAATTTGAAGATTTTTATTTACTAACCGAGCCCACTTTGCTGTTCAAAGACTATGAACTGTTCTGCCGGTCCCATCTGTATGATTTGGATCTGCTTTTGGCCAGTAAGAGGAGTTTTGCCAGTATCATCTGGCACCGAAACCACTCTGTGACTAGGAGGGCCCAGAGACAACAATATTCAGTCAACAGAGCTGCACTCAGTAGAACAAGAAAACAAATCTAAATATCAAATCTAATTCCATAATTGGAAATAATAAGAGTTTAAACCTTCAAGCTTTTATGTGTTTGTGTGCGTGCCTGCATGCATGTGTGTGTGTGTGTGAGAATATGTTCAGGCAGCAGCTTCCCAGCAGGCCGGACACAAGTGCCGACCTTTACTCTCCTTCCCACAGTCGAATTGGTGACAGAAACAATAACAATAGTTTTGATTTTGCTTGTCTGTGTGTATGTGTGTGAGGTAAAGAGAAAGGGAGGGTGAGGACTGAAGTGGGCTCAAGAAATTAAGAAGTGATATGAAGCAAATTTAATTTTGTGTAACTATACAGAGTCTACAAACAACATGACATCTCCCAAATATTCCTAAATACAAATATGTACTCCTGTCTTACACCTTTGAGAGGTGAATATAGTTAGTTATGTATATAATGTATGACTGCAGAGTATATTGTTGCATGATACTAAGGAACATTGGGAATATTTATGCTGTGTGAACAAATTAATGATCTGTAGCCTCCTAATTTACATCAGTATTTTTCAGACTGTCACATTGAAACTGAAGTGATGTTGTACATTTCATACTCACAGCAACACTACCCGGTTTGAATTCATTGTAAGTTCACAGCCATAAGTTCTCCGTCTACTGAGATATCACAGAGATCCTATAGGACACATCTGAAGGTTTTCCTGAAATAAATCTTTAAAATCCCCTAATCCACTTTCCACTAAGGATTGCCTAAATCGTCTTTTTCCCTCGCCAGCCACTGAATGAAATAAACCACCTGTACAGGAATTTTAAGCCATGAAATTTACCTTGGAGAGGGGAATGCTAAATGTAATGAGTGAAAATACGATATTTGAGAGTCTCAAGTGTGCCCTTATGATTGTGTGCATTCAATAAGTGTGTAAGAATGAGAAGGATAAAGGCAGAGATGGTTATAGAGGGAGGAAAATGGGAGGTCAGAGTTGAGAAAATGGAGGGAGAGATGGTGCCAAGACAGAGAATATGATTCACATAGAACAGGAAGGTTTATGTAAAAAGAAAAGGGGAGAACAGAAGGATAACTGTGAAAATGAAGGCATGTAATGAGAGAAATGCAGCAGGTGAAGGACGTATTAAGAGAAAGAGTGGCGAAGTAGAGGTAAAACAGTGAAAAGGAGAGACAAATGGAGAGAACTCAGAGAACAGGAGAGGGGAAATACAGGAAGAAAAATAAGAAAAAAAGAGAGGAAGATCCATCATCTCCTGTCTTCCCCTCTACAGCCCATCAGACCTTGCGGGCCGCAGGATGAGGTCCTAATAGCTCACCATCACCTCCAGGCCAAGAGATGTGATCCGCAGCAACGGTGTGCAGGTGGATAAACAGTCCTCATAGTAAAAAGAGGAAGACCACACATGCTCCAGGGGCCAACCTGGTGCCCCTCCGCTGTAGATTTGTGGGACTGTAATGGGAATATCTGTAAGCTACTGACATGTGGGGCCGTAAAACACACCTCCAGCTTCTGGGGCACACACACCCCTGCCCTTCCAGATGTGACCCTGATGTGTGAGGAAATATATGACGGGAGGAATAACATGCATAGCACCCCCTTCTACAAACATGCTACATATTGATTGACTAAGTTCATTCTCGAACTTGGAAACAGTAGTTTAACAAATAATAATAACTCAAAGCCCACTTACTAAATTTTAGGGCTTTCAACCTCATCTCAGTCTTTTTCAGAAGGCTAAGTTTGCTCAGTTGTCAAATCATCTCCAGCAACTTTGACCACTTGATCACACTGAGAAAGATAATGCGATGCACTTGAAAACTCAAGTGAACTCACTGAATTTTTCAGTTTTACACAAGCGTTAGTACGATTTAGCCTGGGAAAACAGGTGTATAATCTCCTGTTTTTTCAGCTCAGGCTTGACACAAATGTTTTTAACAGAAAATCTACGGTTTGAAAAAGTCACAATTTAGAAATCAGGAAATAAAAGACACTAGTGAGTCTTATTATGGGAATTGTAGGAATTTTGGAGTTGGATCCTTACTAGAGACTAAAAGTCAGGATGCATTAGCTTTTGCTGATTTGTCTTTTGTGACTCCCCAGCTTTACAAAAGTGAATTGCTCAAGTATCCATTTAAAATGTGGGATCTTTTCATCTTAAACCAAGACATAATGACTTTCTTAAATTGTCCCTTTATGGAGTTCAGTTTCTAATGCTGATTACTCTGTAAACTGAACTGGCAATACAATATCTTGAGCAACACAAGCTTCAAAATGTACAGTGTGAGGAGAAATGCTTTCCTTATCCATTATCTTATATTTTCTGGTATACAGTAATGCCGTGGGTGTCAGCGCTGGTCCTACTGTTTTTCATATCACTGGGTGTTCAGTTCATCTGTCAGCTGGATAACCCTTTGCCCTCATCAGGCTATGTGTTATGAAAGCATAGTGAAAGAATGGTGCATATACCGCAAATGTCATGCCCTCTCCAGCAAGAATAACAATGGAAGGTGGACTTGGTTAACGGCAACAAGCAGGGGAAATACCACACTATAAATACGTTAGAAGTGCTGTGTCTGAGTCTGTGAAAGGTCGGTGTTGACTGACTGACTGAGGCAGTTCTGGATTTAAGATGCTGCGAAGGGGTGTAGTCTGTAAGCAGGAGGAGAGAAATGAGTGCTGCTTATTCTGGGTCAGTGGTCCATGCCCTACACACACACCGACACTGTGCACCCATAAACCTCACACAGCTTAAGGTGATATACTGCAAAGGCGGTCTCTCGCGCACACATTCATACGTACTGCAGACTAAATTCAATACTGTGTTTCCTGAGTCTAGCAGATTGTTTTCTAATCTCTAATCTCTCCAGAGGTATGGTACATTACACATGTTATGGCTGCGGCAGACTAACCCTCTGCTGAACTACAAAGAAACTCGACATACTGTAGGTGAGGCTGGAGTCAGGAGGGGGCCCGAACTCTGTTAAGTACTCCCACATGTGGAGTATTTAACTCTGTGTGTGTGTGTGTGTGTGTGTGTGTGTGTGCTGACTTTTATTCGAGTCTGCGTGTCTACATTTTTACTGTGCAGTTAATTTTTAATTCTGAGGAATTTGGCCTCGTGGATGTATGCATGTATCACGTCACTCCAGCATTAGTATTTGTCTGTGTATGCGTCTGTGCGAATCCATGTGTGAGCCACAGATCAAGCCTGAGGACAAAACAGTGCAGAGCAGCCATCAGCAGAGATTAGCTGTCTCAAAATCTTGGCTTCAGAGCTGTCTGGTCTGGTTTCCTCTAAGAAAAAAAAAAAAAACTTTTCCAAGTCAACTTTATGAATCAACACTCCAGACTTGAGAGCCTTGGTGGAGTAGAGTGGTAGAGGGTCACAGGACTGATTCTCAAATGTAGTCACTATTATTCAAAGCACCTAGCATAAATATTGTTGTTTTATTGTTGTCAGTGAACTTACCAGAGAGATTTATCACCCAACTCTGCAGTTCTCCTCAGGTGTAGAGAGCTTTTTAGCTTCTTTCAGTGCATTGGTTTGGTTTCACTTTATTGTTTTGTTTCATTCTTGTCTCGTTCATACCACACAAAGTTAATGACTAACTGGTGAAAGTAGATTTCTCCCTCAGGAGTTAGCGGAGACCAAAAACCGAGCTAGAAACAACTCTTTGCTAACATCCTGACTCCTGTTTTTGTAGTTTTTTCCATAGTTCCAGAGTCTAACTACTACTTTAGCTATTTAAGGCAGTTGTTTGGACACATTTTTCACTTTCAAACAAGTGACTTAGGTAATATTGTTCAGTGTGTGACCTTTTCAGTGGCTTGTACGGTCATCTGCTGCATGACGATAAAATGATGATGGCCAGATCCACAAAATAAGAGTTTTTTGATGAGCTACTCTCTGCTTCCTCAACACTGCTACTGGCAGAAACAGTATTGATGTTATATCACTCGTATTTCATCTGTATTCTTTTTTTATTATTATTAATTTGATGTGTCCCTGCAGTGTGAAAGATTTCAGTACATTTTATACATAAACATTGCATAGAAACACATTTAAATTGCCTCCACCTTTAAGATAAACAAAACTTTGCCAAGGACTTGGCTCCATTCATTGAATACAAGAGGGCTTATAACTCCAATATGTTTTTGAGGTCCTGACATGTGCAGTGGTGCCAGTGTACTTGAATAATGAAT
>BRZM01004738.1:8926-20361 GCA_033238685.1 Lates japonicus
GGGGTTAGAGTTGTTCCGGATTACAGGTCGTCTGTTTCACGCTTGGCGTTCAATCGAAGAAACAGCTGATTGAGCTTCTACTGCATTAACGCTTCCAACGAAAACAATCAGCAGAATCAGTATAACCGCCACAGCACCACCGCAGCCCGTGTGTGCGTGTGTGTGTGTGTGTGTGTGTGTGTGCATCTATTACAGAATATTCCCCACAGCACAGCACCTCAGCAAAACATTTTCACATAAATCTCTCTGGCATCCAATCTTACATCACCTTTACTTACTGCACCCCCTTCCCCACACACACACACGCACACACACACACACACGGTCATTTACATGAGCAATGATAATATCATGAGGTAGCATACATCATCTAGCGTTGTTTGCAGAATGAAATGTGCCGACATCCCGTCTTCGGCCCTCACCCCAGAACATTTAGAGTTGGCACTGATTTGACAGTTAACGTCGCCTTCACTGCAGAACAACGGTAACATCACACCGAAGACTCGATTAAAATCATCTATTTATCAGCAAACAGTAAAACAGTCAATACAACTTTCCGATCATTCCTCAACCTTGAACAACGACCATGCGCCCAAACAGCAATTGCGACTACGAACACATCTCCGATCAAACCGTGATTTCTTCCCAACAGAAGATACATCATTTTCAAAACGGCGATTTAATTCCTGACAGCAGTCATGCAGCGTAGCCCGAACCTGAATACCGTTCGTTTCACGCGCATGACACAGCCGAACAACATTCGTCACGTACCTTTCCTCAGTCACAGATACCCCTCAAAACAGCGTTCATCTGAATCAACCGTCACCGACGCAGCTGCCACGGAGTGCAATTGCCGACCATGACGCCTGAATTTGGATGCACCACAAAGTTCACAAAATAACATAGTTCCGATGAGCGACACTGCCGAGCAGCCGAGTCCCGCCCCATGATTCGCCTGACTGAGAAGCAAAGAGACGGAGCCAAAAACACCACGAAGCAGCAGGATGCATGTCATATACAGTTTCGAATGTTCTCGCGACGAATTATTGAATACCTGATCTTTAAAGAGTCAATACAGGTGTTATCTCGCGTTTCGGCGAAAATAACGTATTGGCAGTGAAAACACCCGCCTATTTACCGATTTTTGATACAAGATACCATTCAACAGCGGCCGTCAGAGGTCTACGTTGATCAGCACGTGAGCACGCGTCAGGCAACCAGATAACTCAGACTGTTCCATTTGACAAATGCCATTTAGAGCAATTAGCCAGACCATGATTTGACACAGAGGCCCCCACCTCATTCAAACAAAGATGGCCTCGACCACTGCACCAGCCCACCGACAATTGGCCCTGGCGCACGCCACCTTGACCCTGAACTGGCCTGAAGAGAACAGCACCAGACGGCTCGCAAAACATCTAACGTGTACCCGAGCGAGTTGCACCGTTTGTCAGTGCAGCGGTCCGGCGGCTTGCCTGCTCACCTAGGGCCCGTGCCTGATGATCAGCGACTCATTTCCATTGTCTGTCTCCGGAGACACAGGCGATATCGATGTTCATGTTGGCCTGTCAATTAATCGTGGTTCGGTGATGAGGAAATGTAAAGCTCAGCCGAGAGTAGACTTGAAAGTTGTACAGTTATTTGAATGAAAATATTTTGCATACCTGGGTTCAGCATTTCAACGAAGCGAGCGGATACCTATGCAGTCATCGAACCGAGTATTTTATATGTCTTCAGTCAAAGACTCTTGAGGGCCGACAGCCTTCTGACCGACGAGCTAACAGCCGATATGCCATTCATTATTTGGTCGAGAATAAGATGGGACAGCAATGAATTGAAATTCACGCGTCACCATAAAGCACCGTAGCAGAGCGAGTGCCAACCCAGAGTCGATCACGGTATTATTATTATTGCTTATTTTATTTTTTACTACATCGCGTTTATAAAAATACAAACATCTGACGCTTCTGGCATAGTCAAAGTCATGAATTAGCTCATCATTTTTCAGTGCTCGACACAGACAATATCTGATTATGAGAGTAAATAAGAACCAGCACTTTAGGATTATTGAGTAACCGTTACCGTTACGAACCGGAAATGGACTGTCTGGTGTCTGCCGTCATCAAAAACGTCAGCTTGAGGACGACCAGTCTGACACTACAGAGGGAAGGCGCAGACACAACCAGCAGCCTCAGCCAGCAGACCTGTGGTATCTGCGGTTAAACATCATGCACAGAATTGCGTTCAGGCCCTGTTCTGAGTCAGATAACAACATTTGTGAGAAGTGCACGGATTCACTGACGGTCAGGTTAACCACCATCAACACCACAACAGCAGCCCGAAAACGTCAGGCTCAACGAAGCTCGACAATCATCAAGCAAACACATGGCACCATTTCAGAAACAGGTTGTCCGTCGCCATTGCCGGGTACGCCTGCAGCCCAGCCGGGCACAAGCCCACATTTAACGTCCGCATGAAGTTCCCCAGACGGGAGTCCGGGAGTATGGATTTTAGCCCTCATTTTGCCAGCCTCGAAATGGAACAGATACCGTTTCTTCAGGTCGCCGTCAGAACCGACACCGTGATTGCGATCTGATTCTCATGTTTATCGAGGCCAGGTCATACCAGCAGACCCGTCCAGGGATTCGGGGTTCTGAAGGCTGGCGTCCCCAGCATTGCGGCTTTTATTTATCGACAACGAAATATCGACTTTAAAGGCGGTCCTTCACCTTAACTCATCAATAAGATGAATATTCGACTACTAAAACATCATCAGCAAAGTCTTACATTCAAAGTTTTCATTTCATACTGTGGAACATTGTCGCGAACACGCAAGTGCTCATCGGCGAACTCATCACAGTCGTCTCCGTCGGCGTTGTCATTTCATTATACTGTCGTCAGCATCGATATTACCACGTAAGCAATTGTTCATCGGTAGCTGGCAGCAGCACCTGGCCTTCAAGGCCTGTTCAACATAAATAGCTGTAAATTGCGCAGCACTTCACACACCAGGTTTTTCACCTCTCAGCAGCAACCGTGTCTTATGCCAACACATGACAGTGGTCACCACTCCTCCGAACAAGTGAGCAGTCGAAGGTGCACTACTGAGGAGCACAACAATCATATTTCCTCATTATCAGCCTGAGCCAAAATTGCAGTTATCATCCAGCCAGAGTTGGCTGCGTGAGTTTGGAACACACTCACTTTGCCAACACTTATGTCAGGGACCACAGTGAAGATGACACATGGTTTGAATATACCTTCGGTGGTGTACATGCCCAGCAGTCTGGTTTTCCTTCCCCTTCAAAGAAGAAGATGACAAGATTGGCTCTGATTGCAGTGAGTCATTCACCCAGTCTGTAACACTGCACAACCGGAAAGCTGTTTCCCACCTTGTGTATACTCATATATAGACTGCAGCTTCAGTTACATGCAGTGGACTGGGCCAGTTTGCTGGAGACTTGACTCACCGCAGTTTCCTGTCAAGTCACGATTCAAGTCTTGTACACTGTAACAATCCTTTCTTTATTAAAAGGGGAAGGAGGTCAAATTGAGGCTGCATGTATGGGGCCCAGTTTTATGCTACACCACTGAAAGTATTCAAAAACATGTGTGTCAGTATTTTACTCGTGGTCCCTAAGTATTAAACACTAAGAAACAACAATTGTTTCCAAACTCTCTACACAGCTAACTATATACTTAGGCTGGTTAATTGCGCCTGCTATTAGCCTTTGCTCAGAAATTTACAATATGAGAAAATATGAGTTATTTAGCTCGTGTTTCCTCAAGTATTTTATTTTATGCATCTTCGACCCCTACTACTATATTTCAGAGAGTAAATTATTTTGTCTGCCATATTTATTTGGCACCCATAGTTACTGGTTACTTTGTAGAGGAATTGAAAAAACCTGGGTGTATAAAGATTTACAGCTATTACTATATTTATAAACAAATGTATAAAATATGTAAACAATACCAGAGTCATTACCCATTAGAATATTGCTTACATGTTAGTATATCATGATATTAACCCAGTAGTATAATAAATAATGACATAACACTGACAGAACCCATTTTGTCTCCATATTGAGTTCCTTCACATTATTTACTTGCATGTTGCTGACAATATTTTAGTATAAGTAAAACTTTGAATGCAAGACCTTACTTTAATGAAGTATTTTTAAAAGTAAAATCGGAATATTTCATCCATATTAGTGAGGAGGATTAAGACTGGAGTGAGAAACTATGAAGAAGGGGACCTTGACACTACGCCAGTGGGCTGTTTATCTTGGAAAATAAATAAAAGCCATAATGCTGGGACCAATTGTAGTCTTCAAGGAATTTGTGACAGTCCCTGACCTTAGGTCTGTGCTAGTACTTCAAACTACAAACCCTCAGTAAACATAAAATCAAATTGTCCATCACATTGTCACCAAGTAACATTACCATTGCTCTGAAAAATAATTATCACAATTTTCATTTCAAAGTTTCAATAAAAATGGGGGCAGCAACTATTATTTATACTCCCAGACTCCATCTGGGAACTTCATGAAATACAGACATTAAAATGTGAGCTTGTATTACTCTTGGCTGGCCAAAAGGTATACAGTAAATATGACGGCAGACAGCCTGGTGCTCACCAAGTAGATCTACCCATATGTTTGCCCAGTAATTGTTATCAGGCTTCATTGGGCCTGAAACATTTGTTGTGGAAGCCTTGTTGTGAAGATTATTATTAGTGTGGATTGCTTCCCTATTGTCAAACAAATCCATTACACTTCTCACAAATGTTTATTATCTGACTCAAACAAATTTGTAGACACAATTCCTATTACATGGTGTTTGGCTACAGATGCCACAAAGATCTGATGAGGTTACCAGGGTACTAAGGTTGTGTCTGCACCCAGTTTCCCTCTATGAATATCAGACTGGTAAGGATCGACAGTCAACCATCAGTATTGTTTTTTTTAATAACTATTAGATGCCAGCAGACACAGATTAGTCCATTTCTAACAGTTCATGTAAAGATATGAGTTTACTCAATGGTATCCTAAAGTTCTTTAGTTCTTATTTTCTCATAATGTCAGATATTGTCTGTGTCAGGCACTAGAAAAAATGATGGAAATAAGTTCATGACTTTGTCACTCTATGCTCAACAAATTCAGATGTTTTGTATTTTTATAAACACATTTACATGTTGTCAACAAACCAAGACCAAAGTAAAAAAATAAAATAAATAATAATAATAATACCGTGAGTCGGACTGGAATATCTGGGTTGAAACTGGCCTCATCTGCTTCACAGTTGCTTGCATGAGATTTTAATTTGCGTTAGTTTTAATTCAATTTGCTGTCCCATCTTGTTCTCAGTCATTCAAATATGAAGAATACTGGCACATAATATCAGCTATTGGCATTCGTCAGTCCAGAACAATCAGCCCTCAAAAAGTCTTTGACTGAAGACATATAAAAATACTCAACTTACAATAATAATTTGTTTCTGATATGTTTTTGTTTTACACCAGAAAAGTTCAGTGACCTTGCATGAAATCCTTAAAATTACATCCACTCCTTCTCCCTCAGTGAAAATGCTGAACCCAAGATTATGCAAATATTTTTCATTTCAAATGCTGTACAACTTTAAGAGTCTACTCTCAGTGTATGTGTGCTGGAAGCTTTACGTTTCCTCATCACGCTTATGTAAGTTGCACATTGGACCATAATTGGCAAACCAGCCTCCAAAACGTAAATATACACCTATATCTCAGAGACGTGGTGTAATAAATGAAGTAACAATAAGCAAAACACATTTCTGAGTGAAGTAGGACTTTAAACTTAAGCCACCAGATGCACTCTCACTGGTAACAGGCAGTTGCAGCTCACTCAGTTACATTAAGAATATTTTCATAACCAGTCTAAAGTTATATTCTCTTTAGAGCCTTAAGTTCAAAGGTCAAAAGAAGTATTAAAACAGTGCACTTAGGGTAAGTATATGTCAGTGAGGCTTTTGTTGCACCAAGGTGGCTGATGGGTCAGAGGCTTATCTTTTGTTTTAGTGAATTTGGGGAGTGAACCTCTGTGTCAAAATCATAGTCTCAAGTAAATTTACACTTCTAATTAAAACACATTTGTCAAATGGGACATCAAGGTCTGAGTTGTCTGAACATACTCTCTGTCTCCAGACTATTTTTCTGACCTTTTATACTTGTCTCACATTGCTTTTGAATCAACATGGATTTCTCTTGACTTTGGCTGCTGTTGGGTGTTATCTTAACTATCAAAAAAAAAAAAAATATTAAATAAATAAGATAATTCATTTTTCCCTTACCCAGTACACATTTACTTGTTTTCTCTCCTGCACTAAAGAGAGTATGAGGGATAGCTTTTGTATTATTTCTTTTAAAGATCAGTGTTTCTAGTAGTTAAATATTTGAGAGCTTGATTCAGAACTGGTGAAGATATATATAGACATACATCTCCCTCTGCTCATGCTAGAAATGTCCTAAAGATTTGTTTTATGTCAGAAAATCTCTTTTGCTCACTCAATCAAATGAGTCAGGTCTTAGAATTTGTTTGGGACTCAGCTAATCTTCAACAGTAATGTCCTTCCTCAGAACTATATTTGGCATTTTGTGAACTTTTGTGAACATCCAAAAATTCCAAAAAACGTCATAGTCAAATAATTGCATCCGTGGCAACACGTCAGTGACGATATGAGTTGATGATTCCAGATAAGACCTTGTGTTTTTGAAATTAGTCACCATCCTCTTATCTGTGAAAGCTGAGGAAAGGAGGTACATGATGAATGTTGCTCTCATTTATTCAGCTATGTCATGCACGCACGCATGTGAGCAGACAGTATTCAGAGTTTCCACTGAACACACTGCATGACTGCTTTAATCAAGAATTACATACTTAGTTTCAAAAAATGAGAAAATGTATCTTCTTATTTGGGAAAAGAAATCACAGTTTTGATAAGCTATTGGTGGAGGTCTAATGACTTCATGAGTCACTTGGTGATATTGCTGTTTAGGTACATAGTGTTAATTTCAAAGAGGTTAGGGTAGTCAGAAGGGATAGCTATTGTGTATTTTACTGTTTACTGAATGTAATGGGTGATTTTATCCAAGTCTCAGTGTGTGATGTTAAATAAATTTACCATTGTTCTGCAGTGAGGATTTTTGACGTTAACATCAAATCAATTACTAACAAATGTTCTAAATTGAAAAGGGCTGAAGACTTGGGATTCTTCAACACATTTCTGACATTCTGAAGAGCAATTTCCAGAATAAAGCACTAGATGGTGCTTGTATACCTCCTTGGTATTGTGTGTGTGTGTGCATGTGTGTGTGTGTGTGTGTGTGTGTGTGTGTGTGTGTGTCTGCATGTGTGTGTGTGTAAGAGAGAAAAAAGAGAAAGAGAGGTACAGTAAGTAAAGTCAGTGTAGATTGGATGCAGAGAGATTTGTGTAGAAAATGTTTTACTGAGGTGCTGTGCTGTGGGAATAGTATTCTGTAATAGATACACACACACACACACACACACACACACACACACACACACACACACACACACACACAGGCTGCAGTGAATTACTATGCTTGATTATACTTGATTCTGCTTTGATTGTTTTCATTTGGAAGCAGTTTATCAATATAGAGAACTGGGGAAGCCAATCAACTGTGTTTCTTTGATTGAACGCCAGAAACTGTTAGGAACAGACGACCTGTAGTCGGAGCCTCCACTTCCCTGGTTAAAGCATAATTCTTGTTTCATCAAAACATCAGCAGATATTTAACCACCGCTAACGATAAATGCATGGGAGTTGAAGGCAACTGTAACATGTGTCATCTTTCGGGCAAACTCATTCTCATTTAGGGAATGAAAAGCATCGTTATTGCTGGGAAGAAATATGAAAGAAAACAGTAAGGTGTGCTAAATCCTGCAGGTTGATGTAAATATCCTAATGTTTTTGTTTTGTTTGTTGTTGCTGTAATTGTGATAGAAAAATATACAGTTTAAGTGAACCATTGTGATGGACACTTTTCTATCATCAGTTTTCCCACTCTGACTCTGAGTTAAATTCTGGGGCAAACATATTATCATTTTAATATAGCAATTTTCAATTAATCAATTCATTGTTAAATATCTAAAATGAAAAGAAAAAAAAAGTATCATAGTTCCCGAAAGCCCTAAATAACATTGCCTGTTTCAAAAGTGTTGAAATTACAAAGATGAAAAACAGAGAAGGGATCAGTTCCTCACATCTGAAGCCACTGAAGCATTTTTGCTCAATGAAATTTATTTTTTTTTGCCAATTAACTGACTGTCTTTTGACTGATCAATTAATTTCATTTAAGCACAGTCATTTTTTTAAAAAGGTATCTCATCTATTTATCCATTCCATTCCATTAAACCTGTCTGTTGTGATGCCATACACACCAAACAGCGTATTTATTCCTATATAGTATTGTCATGTTAGTGGCGTAGCTGTTGTCAGTGTTAAAGAGGTTAACTGGAACAGCCAGTATGGATGTAACAGCGATTTAATCAACAGTTAGCTACGTTTCATGCCTCTCTTTAATGCATTCAGCTAATCTTGGGGGTATCCCCATTGCTCTGTCAAGCGAGCTGTGTCATATCACGCTGCCACGCAAATCCACGCCCGGGGGGGCGCCGTCTCCTGCTCGTCTAAAAGTCACCGTAACACCCTCTGTCACACTGAATGTTAGCATTTCTCAGAAGTGATAGTTAGACCACAGAATAAAGGGCATGGATGTGTCACTTTCAATTTGAATATGAGGCATCAGCCCTCTGCTGCCTTGTGTTTTTACCCGTTCTGTCTTTCCTCCTCCTCTGCGAGCCTTTCCAAGCCGTGTCACAGCAGAAAAAAAAATATTGCCAAAGGCTTGCACGGGGAGGGGAGAGAAAGAACAGTTTAGCCTGGATTCTCCAAGCTAGCTTGATTCTCTCCCAGAAGAAGTCTCTTCACCTAAATACCTACCGCCTTCTTCTATTTATTGGTTACGCCTGGGTTGTTTAGAAGCAATTAAGGAGCTAATTGTGGAGATTTCTGAGGACCGGGTATTATAGTAAAAAGTAAAGAGCTAATGGCTAATTGCCCAAGCAGCTGCTAGTGTTTATGAAGGAGGAGCGAACATGCCAGGGGATCTACCAGGCGTAGACAGCAATGAGGACAAGGAAGCGTGTGTGTGTGTGTGTGTGTGTGTTTGTGTGAGGTGGGGGGTGGGGGTGGGGGCTTATCATTGCTGTGGATCCCAGGGATGGTTCACACTGGGCAGATGCCAGGTGAGCGAGACAAGCAGGAGAATATGAAGCTCAACTCAGAACAGTGTCTGCATAAATAATAATCACCTCTGGTGCTGTATCTCGAAGGAGTCCATGGTGTCTTCAGTGTTTGTATGTGAAGGGAATATACCCAATGTTTATGCCACCACCATCCTCCCTCACCCTCTACCCATTCTGCCAGACCCCCCTTTGGGCTAGCAGTGCCTCATGGATGACAGTTAGCATGTGGCAGAGCTCTCTGAAGTGGAAGGGATCCAGGATGCTGGGTTTCTGTGCCAGCTTCACCAAGCTGGGATTTCACCCATTTCACAGTGTCTGCCAATGGCTGGGACTGTGAATGAAAGCATTTGAAACAATGCCTGGTTCTGCAGTGTCAGATCAGCGGGCTTCAGCAGTGGTTAGATGCAGCCTAAGGTGGTTTGGCGTCAATCTGAAAGAATCCCAGCAGCCTTTTTTGGTCACATGGGGGGAAAAGGAAGTGCTAAAGGGCGTCCAACTGCGCTCTCAAACAGCAGTGGATGTTTGAGATGAAGAGGAGAAGAGAACATCAAAGCAGGACAGTGGTGGTCTCATTTTGGTTTGGCTTTCTGTTCTGTTTTTTGCCAGCAAACATGACTGGTATGATTTCAGGACTCTGAAAAAGACAAACATTTACTGGACACATTTTCCAGCCCCCAGTTGTTTTGAATGCTCCATGAGAAAGAGGTTTTGAAGATAGTGGGGTGTAAAAATCATGAAATACGAGTTTGCTTGCGCCTAAACTGTTACAATAGATTTATGCTGATATTAAGGAAAACCACCAGGTTCATCTTTTAGGCAGAAAACTCAAACTTCTTCAACAGAAAATCCAGTGAAAAAGACCAACAGCACCATCCCAACGGTTTGATTGACAGGCGATCTCAAGGGTGAACCATGTGGAGGGCAATGATTAGCTTAGCAACAAGGATGGGAAAAAAAGAATCTCAGAGTTAAGCAACACCTTTATTTTAAAAAATTCATTTCTTTTTATTAGGCTAACCTCCAAAACTTAATGTCTGTAATGAAATAACATAATTTTAGTATATCCAATTAACCTCTGTCTCGACCCCCTTAGGGCTTCACTTAACATAGATTCAGCTAAGGTTGTCTTGACTGCAGCTCTGCTTTAGGTGTTACAGTTTAGGTGCAAGACCTTTCTGTCATGATCTCCATAGTCATCATGTCTGGGCAAACCTGCAATATATTACATCAAGGTAAAACCCTTATCCTGTGCCAGGAGACATCATGTAACATGTGAGAGACACGGCGAAGAGGAAGCCATTTTGCAGCAAGAAGACGCAGCAGCAGTCGTGGAGGAAGGCTAAAGAGTGTGGAGGGGCGGTGTGTCTGTGTAGAGCACACTGTAGCAGCAGCCTACTTTGACTGCTCATTTATTCTGTTTATAATAGCAAACCCAATGATAAATGTCCCGCAGAGTGCACATGTGCTAAAATATTCATCAATTGGAGGCACCCTAATTTGCAGGGGAGGAAAACCAATAAATTCGGCAGTCATGTTATATTTATATGAATATGCAAGATGATGGTCGGGACATTAAGATTAATCTGGCATGTATGAGCTTTTAACCAATTCTAATGTTCTTGTGTTAGACAGAGACGTGTTAGAGGAAGGTGAGAAGGTGCAAAACAAAGCGGGCTATGCTTTCATGTAGGGCCTTGATGGAAATTCAACCACAATTTCTCTAATGATGTTTCTGGATTTTCAGGGTTAATGGCAACCTACAAAAAAAAAAAAAAAAAAAATCATAACCTAATATGCACGATCTTCTCTGATTAAAGGAAAAAATGGGGGGCTGCTATTTCTCTTCATTTAGATTTTTCAAACACATATAATAACATAAAAACTGCCCCTGAGCATTTTGGTTATGGTGAAATTTGATTTGTCATGATCATGGCATTGAAGGCTTTTTTTCTTTCCAAACCACATGGTTTAAAATACTACTTGATTAATCAGTTTTCCTCAGCGCAGCAGATTTTTTTCTGCGCTGGAAGCTTGCAGGGCTTTCGAATTTTCACCCTTTCTCTTCCTGTATTTTCTGTCCTTATCTCTCTCTTTCCCACTGTATTCTTTGTCTTGCTCTCTCTTTTC